>ML100309.1:0-18775 GCA_003697995.1 Taxidea taxus jeffersonii | reverse complement strand
CGATCCCAGGACGCTGGGATCGAGTCCCACATCAGGCTCCTTGCTCAGCAGGGAGCCTGCTCCTCCCTCTGCCTCTGCCTGCCTCTCTGTCTGCCTGTGCTCGCTCTCTCTCTCTCTCTCTAACTAATAAATAAATAAAATCTTAAAAAAAAAATTAAAAAAAAAAGAAAGATACTGTTGAATGTTGATAGGACAAGGTATGACAGTTTAGTATATTATTTGAAGTTATAATACAAAAACAGATAACAAGAACAAAATTATAAAATATTGGAGAGAGTGAAGGGGAAAATTATGTATGTGATCCAAATCTTTCATTCATAGAGAAAACCCCAGTTAGCTATCTAATATATATTAATCAAGAAACTGAAGTATAAATACATTGTTTAGGGTTAGAGAATTAAAATAAATTGTTTTTAAAATTAAATCTGGCAAGGGTGCCTGGGAGGCTCAGTTGGTTAATCATCTGCCTTCGGCTCAGGACATGATCCCAGAGACCTAGGATGGAGCCCCATGTCTGGCTCTCTGTCAGCAGGGAGCCTGCTTCTCCCTCTCCCTCTGCCTGCTGCTCCCCTGCATCTGGCTCCTCTGCTTCTGCTCTCTCTGTCAAATAAATAAATAAAATCTTTAAAAATTAATTAATTGATTAATTAAATCTGCCAATTAGTACTAGAAATAAGGAGAGGTTAAAAATGATCATGTTTTCATCCTTACATTTCCTATCCTATTTTACTTATTTCTTTTTTTTTTTTAATATTTTATTTATTTATTTGAGAGAGAGACAGTGAGAGAGAGCATGAGTGAGGAGAAGGTCAGAGGGAGAAGCAGACTCCCCATTAGCTGGGAGCCCGATGCAGGACTCGATCCCGGGACTCCAGGACCACAACCTAAGCCGAAGGCAGTCGCCCAACCAACTGAGCCACCCAGGCACCCTTAAAAGATGTTATTTGTTCATCTGACAGAGAGAGAAACAGTGAGAGAGGGACCACAAGCAGGGTGAGTGGGAGAGAGATAAGCAGGCTTCCTGCTAAGTAGGGAGCCCGATGCAGGGCTCTATCCCAGGACCCTGGGATCATGACCCGAGCTGAAAGCAGACGCTTAATAACTGAGCCACCCAGGTGCCCCTTTTTCTATCTTATTTTAATTATTACCATCTGCATATATTTATTTAATGAAAACCAAATAGAGGCCTTGACCTTTTTTGTGGGCAACCTTTTAAAAACATCTGTACTGGGGACGCCTGGGTGGCTCAGTTGGTTAAGCGGCTGCCTTTGGCTCAGGTTATGATCCCAGCATCCTGGGATGGAGTCCCGCATGGGGCTCCTTGCTGGGCAGGGAGCCTGCTTCTCCCTCTGCCTGCCACTCTGTCTGCCTGTGCTCACTCTCTCTGACAAATAAATAAATAAAATCTTTAAAAAAATTAAAAAATTAAAAAAATTAAAACATCTGTACTGAAGTGAAACAAACATATAATAAAGTGCACAAATCTCATGTGCATAGCACAAGAGCAAGATGTAGAAACTTCCAATGCCCCGAAAACCTAGAAAATTCCCTTTGGTCTCTCCCACATACACCCAAACAACCACTATTCTGGCTTCCATCAATCTAGGTCAATGTCACTTGCTTTTGAAAATCATATCACTGAAATCATACAGTATATACTCTTGGCTTTTCTTTTTTTGCTCAATATTATGTCTGTAAGATGAATTCATGTGTGTGTTAGTTGTTACCAAGCAGTATGGATATTACAAAATTTATTTTTATGTTTTGTTGATGGACATTAAGTTGTTTCTAGTTCGAAGCTACTATGGATAAAGCTGTTAAATCTGCTATGATGATTTGCATGCTTATCTTCTGATGGATATCTGCACACATTGGCTATATACCTAAAAGTAAATTTTGAGTTATAAGGTAGTTGTATGTTAAATACTGCTAAAATGTTTTCAATATGACTGTATCAATCCCATCAGCAATATATGAGTGTTCCAATCACTCAACACCCCCACAAACACTTACTACTGTCAATCACTTTCAGTTTAGCCATTTAGAGGTATTTGGTGATATCTTGTCCCAGTTTCAATTGGCATTTCTATGATGACTAATGAGGACATCAGAGAACATCTTTTATATGTTACTGGACACTTGGATAGCCTTTTTTGTAGAGTCCCTGTTCAGGTCTTTGCCTATTTTTTTTTAAAAATTGGTTTGTCTCTCTTTTAGTTGTTCTTTATATATGTTGAATATATAGCAAATATCTCAAATACCTTCCCCTAATTTTTCTACTTTGTGGCTTATCTTTTCAGTCACACTGTAACGTCTTTTGGTGAACAGAAGTTCTTAATTTTACTGAAGCCCAACTAACCACTCTATTTTTGTTACTGCTTGTTGTGTACTACTTTGGAATCTACTCCAAGGTCATGAAGATACTTTCACAAATTGTCTTCTGGAAGACCTATTGTCTTACCTTTCATATTTAGGTATATAATATATTTGAACTCTCTCTTTTTTCCTCCTCCTTTTTCTCTTTACTGAAGCCTTCATTTTGGGGTAGGGTGGGGACACCAAGAAAAATGGGAGAGAGACTCTAAGGGAAAGATGTTTTTTCTATTTACTTGTCTACAGTTACCACATGGGCAACCCAGGCTCAGAGAGCCTGATGGTCTTGCCTAAAAGCTAAGTTAACAGTGAGTGCCATGAAGCAGAGGGAGAATCAGAGAGAGTTTCTCGGGACCCTGTGTAAGCCAAGGGCCCAGAAACATGAGTAAGAGCAATCCAACGGCACAGAGGAAGCTGCCTGTTAGCAATGGTGACAGAATGGTGTCCTTAGCAGACTCTTCAGTATGGTCTTGGCTGCCAGTTTTTCAAGTATACTTTTCCAGTCCTCCTGTAGATTTTGTGATCTACCTAATGTCCTTCCAATAGATTCCCTTTTCTGTTCAAGTTAACTTGGGTTTTATTTGCAAACAAAATCTCAATCTGGCAAAAGCAACACATTTAAAATACTCCATAAGATGGCATATCAAGAAAACTACATGCATACTGCAAGCTAAAGAGGTATACACATCCTCACTAACTGGGATCAAAACTTTTCTCAAACATTTCCCTAAGGTTCTCTGTGGCTGGAGACAGTTCAAGGGAGACATAATATTGACATAATATTGAGCAATATTGGGAAACCTGTTCAAGGGCTGGTGGATGTGGAGACGATTGGGGCATTACTGGCAAATGGCCTTGGAAGAACCAGTTTACTCAGCATATGAGACAGTGGCTAATTTGGAACACAAAACTCTAACTCTTTACCCCATCCCTCAAACATTGGTAGGGATTGCTGCATACATTTTGCTCTATTCTTCTTAAAGAAGAAATTGGCAAAATAAAATTCCTAAAATTATAAACTTCATTTAAAAATTAACAGAAAATTCTAAATGGTGTGGAAATTATGTCTTAATTAGAAGACCATTTTTTAACTTCTCTTTATGAGGGAGGACTTTGGGGCATTGATAACAAGCAGGAGGAAGTAAAAAGTCTTATGAAGGGAAGAAAACACCTGGAGTCCTGCCTTTGCCTTTTTTTTTTTTTCTTTTGCTAAGAGATTCTCTGAAGGCTGGGATATGATGTGGTCAAAACTCCATTCTTTGTACATGCCCAAATTCTTTACCTCTCTCCTTTCCCTAGATTATTACCCTAATATATTAACTTCACAATGCTAGTGTTTTCCTGGCATCTATTCTGGAAAACTTTTGACCCTTCACCAGATCCATCTATACCCCTTCAATCCCCACATATACCCTTCATGTTGTTAATTCTCTCTCCTCTCTGTCCTTGGCTTTCCTGTGGCATCTTGGGTTAACCCCTGTCACAGCCCTGATCCCATTATTCCATCTTTAGCTTACTATATGTCCCATCTGTTGGACTGCGAATTTCTTGAGTGGGGCTCATATGTCTTTCAGTTCTCTGTTCCCAGGGCCAGACCCAGAGGAAAAGGTCAGTATTTGTCGAGTAAAAGACCAAATGAACAAGCAGGTAAATGGAGTGATTCAACCAACTATCTAAACTCAAATAGATGATCAAATAAAGTATTATCATAAAGGGGACCCCACTGAAAGTGAAAGGACAGTGGGACAATATGCATTATCCAGGATTGGTCTAAGCTATAAGGGGCAGATGGTCACCCCAGCTTTATTCCATCTCATCCAGCCTGTTTCTCCCTCCTCTGCCACAGCACCCTGGGAGTAAACCACTAATATTACACTAGATTGTTTCTGAAAAATGAAGATTGTGTCCTTATCTTTGAAACTGAGCACTCTGGGTAGTAAGGTGGGGCTGACACTTGGGTTAGAGGTCAGGATTAGAGATAATGATTAGAGAGCCATGCTCATTCATCTAGCAGGGCAAAATGAAGCCACAGTTAAGAATGAGATCCAGAAGACAGGGTATCAGTTGAGATGACACAGGCTCAAATTTAGAGACTTGGACATAGGACATACTTGGAGGGAAGGAAAAGGGGTTGAGTGGAGGCCTTCCTACCTTGTCTCGTAAATGTTATCTCATTTAATCCTCACCTTGTGAAGCCCTATGACGTAAGGTGTAATGTTATTCCTTTTTTTATAGATGAGCAAATTGAGGCACAAAACGGAAGTGACTGCTTCCTAGGTCAAAAGTCAGAAAGTGGCAGAACAAGGATCCAAAGTAGTTTGGGATGACACTAAAGCCCATGACCCTAACCAGGATAGGAATCCAAGGAAGAGAGAAGGAGGATTAGGAAGAAGGGGGTATTCAATACCATCAAATGTTCTGAGGAGTCAAGGACAATAGAGAAGTAGAAGAGATCATTCATCAGACAATGGAGAAGTTAGTCATGACCTTTCAGTGGTCATATCACAGGAAATTAATAGAATGAATTGATAGGGAGCAAATGGAGATATAAATCAATAAAGACCACTATAGGGTTGTAACTTCATAAAATACTAATATATCCATAAACATATATTTATACATTATAACTATGTGTGTATATATGTGTATCTATACCTATTTATATAAAATACTTCAGTTAAATTATCTAGCTTGATGATAAGATTTTGTTGAACAATTCTTAATTTTTTCACCATATATCAGCAAACTAGAAATTATAATAAAAAGTAGCAAACTGTGAGCAATATGAGGGTCAGAGCCAAGTAACTTTTTCACCGCTATATTCTGAATTTAGTACTATACTGAGATGTCCAATATGTGATGAATCAATACATGAAGCATGAAGAAAGTGAGAAATGAAGGAGTGAGCCCAAGTCCAAGCAAAAGGAATGACTCACATTCACTTCTTGCTGGTTCTTTACAAATAGTATGCCTCTACCATTGATCCCTACCTACCAAGGGATGGAGAACCCTTTCTGTATTTTAGCTTAGGGCCTTACAATTTCACTTGTGCCAATGAATAGAGTATTTCATCTTTTATACTTCTTTCTCAAATCTTTTTCTTACCTACCATTTATTTTTTTTCCTAAGCTAACTTTGATTCCTTCAATATTTCTCCTTTCCAGGCCTTTACAAATGGGAAAGAGTCATCTTTCTGCCTATCTAAACTTCTGTGAGGAAACATTTTCAAGACTAAATTATAATAGGAAATCAAGGGTCCCCAGAAGATGTAGTAATGAACAGTAGTGAGTGACCCACCTTTTGAGACAGAGAACACTTACTCTTCTATGTTAGGGACTTAGCAACAGAGAAGTCACAGAAGAGATCGTTATTCCATGAATCTGGTAGTAGGTCACAAACAAGTCCACAGAAATGGAAGATCTTAAATATAGTCCCAGCAACAATGAGTGAGAGGAAATTGATAGAAACTAACTCTTACTAAGATAACACATGCTCAGAATCAATAAAAGGGCAGCAGGAATTAAACAACTAAGCTGATAAAGGACAGATCACCAGCAAGTCTGGGTTTTGAAAAAAAAAATCTCTAGGGAATATAGCTTACTGAAAGATACTCAGTGGATCTGGTTTTCTCAGAAATTCACTGTATTTGGTACAAGACTCTCTATATACCACATCCACTACACTTACTCCCATCAGCCAGGCCTCAACCAACGAGATAACTTTTTATATACTACTTATCAATTTCTTATTTATATGATTTTTTAAAAGATTTTATTTATTTTTCAGATAGAGATCACAAGTAGGCAGAGAGGCAGGCAGAGAGAGAGGAGGAAGCAGGCCCCCCTGCTAAGCCGAGAGCCCGACGTGGGGCTCATTCCCAGGACCCTGAGATCATGACCTGAGCCAAAGGCAGAGGCTTTAACCCACTGAGCCACCCAGGCACCCCTACACAATTTTTTTAAAAAGCACAATAAATATTTTTAAGAAACTAATGTCAGTGCCCATTCCTCTAGACCAAAAAGGATGACTTGAATAAGTGAAGGCATGACAGACTCTTAGATATACCTGCAAAGTTTCTGTCCCCAGTTCCTCTTCCAAGAAAATCAGCCTCTACCCCCAATCAGAGGTCCATAAGAATTTGCAGATTTAATCTTCCCAGGAACAGATTTTTCCCACCTCCCTGCCACCTTTCCCTACCCAATAGAACAGAAGGGAGAATCATCACAGGAGAGATAAGTTTTCTTAAAAATGCAGGCCTTTGGAGATGGATATGCCTTTATAATATTTAGATTATAAAAGCAATATAGTGTTCTTTTTTACACCATACAATTTTTTTTAACACCATACAAATTCTTATTGGCCAAGACTTAACTGGGGAAGGAATTCTATCATTTAGAGATGCAGTATAATGTGGCCACATTTCAGCTCTAATAACCAAACCACTGGGTTTGTATCCAAAACTTGGAAATGAGACAAAAGGGTAATTATATCAGTTTTTTACATGACAGTGTTTTTTATATGACATCACCTAACAGGCCCACTGGATGACTATTTAATTTGCTTTTTAATTTTTTTAATATATTAAGACCCAGAATCTCTCGGGTTTTGTGTTAATTTATAAATTGTTCTTGAGAAATGCAAATAGTTTCTGTATTATGGGGAAGATAACTCCAAAGAGTATAGTTTTATTGACTTATAAGACATTAACCAGTTTTGTCTCTAATTTAGCAAACTTGTTTCAGTATGCCTTTCCCAACTGATAAAAGAAATATCTGTTCTCTAAATGCTCTTTGAACTACCTATACTTCCTGTTAGTTCCCTCATTAATGAGTCACATTTTGATACATATCTATTTTACATTTATATGAGATACTTTAAGTATTTTTATATATATTTTGACCTTAGCTGTGTGACATTAGATATGTTAAATCTATATGTCTTAGTTTCCAAATCTATAAAATTAGAATAATATTAGTACCTACCTCAGAAGGAATTGTAAGAATTAAAGTAGTTAATACGGGAAACAAAAGGGAAATTAAACTATTGGAACTACATAAAATCAAAAAATTTGCATAGCAAAAGAAACCATTAACATAACAAAAAGACAACCTACTTAATGGGAGAGGATATCTGCAAATGATGTATCTGATAAAGGATTATATCCAAATATATAAAGAACTTATACAACTCAAGAGCAATAAAGCCCAAAACATTCCAATTAAAAAATGAGCAGAGGACCCAAATAGACATTTTTCTAAAGAAGACATACAGATGGCCAACACACACATGAAAAAATGCTCAATATCACTCATTATTAGGAAAATGCAAATCAAAACCTCAATGAGATATCACCTTACACTAGTCAGAATGGCTAGTATCAAAAAGACAAAAAATAGCAGTGTTGGTAAGGATGTGGAGAAAACAGAACTTTTGTACAATGTTGGTGGGAATGTAAGTTGGTACAACCACTGTGAAAACAGTATGGAGTTTCCTTAAAAAATTAAAAATAGAAATATAATATGATCCAGTAATTCTATTATTGAGCATTTACCCAAAGGAAATGGAAACACTAATCTTTTAAGAATTTTATTTATTTATTTGTCAGAGAGATAGAGAGCATAAGCAGGGGGAGTGGCAGGCAGAGGGAGAAGCAGGCTCTTCGCTGAGCAAGGAGCCAGATGGAGGACTTGAGCCCAAGACCCTGAGATCATGACCTGAGCCAAAGGCAGATGCTCAACCAACTGAGCCACCCAGGCATCCCAAAAACATTAATTTGAGAAGATAAATGCACCCCTATATTTATAATAATCAAGATATGGAAGCAACTCAAGTGTCCATCCATAGATGAATGGGTAAAGAAGATATGGTACAGATGCACACACACAATGGAATATTACTCATAAAAATACTACCTATAAAAATGGATAAGTTCTTGTCATTTCAACAACATGGATGCATCTAGAAGGTATAATGTTAAGTGAAATAAGTCAGTCAGAGAAAGACAAATACCATATAATTTCACTCATATGGGGGAACTTAAGAAACAAAACAAATGAACAAAGGGAAAAAAAGACAAAAAGTAGAATCCTAAATACAGAGAACTGGTGGTTGCCAGAGGGGTGGTAGGTAAGTGGGTGGGTCAAATAGGTGAAGGGGATTCAGAGTCCACTTATGGTGATCAGCACTGAGTAACGTATAGAATTGTTGAATCAGTATATTATACATCTGAAACTGTTAATTATACTTCAATTAAAAAAAAAGAAAAAGGGACACCTGGGTGGCTCAGTTGGTTAAGCGGCTGCCTTCGGCTCAGGTCATGATCCCAGCATCCTGGGATCGAGTCCCGCATCGGGCTCCTTGCTTGGCAGGGAGCCTGCTTCCTCCTCTCTCTCTGCCTGTGCTCACTCTTTCTGACAAATAAATAAATAAAATCTTTAAAAGAAAAAAAGAAAGAAAAAGAAAAAGTTAATATTTATAAGGTATTTTGAACCATGTTTGGAAGAAAATACATAGGTGTTTGTTAAATAAACTTAAATAAAACTACCAAGACTGGAACAGGAAGAAACTGACAACTTTAATAGGGCAATAACCAGTAACAAGATTGAAGCAGTGATAAAAACCTCCAAAAAAACAAGAGTCCAGGACCTGATGGATTCCTTGGGGAATTCTACCAAACATCCAAAAAAGAAATAATACCTATTCTCCTGAAACTGTTTCAAAAAGTAGAAACATGAGGAAAACCTCCAGACTTATTCTGTGAGGCCAGCATTACCTTGATACCAAAACCAGGCAAAGACCCCATCTAAGAGGAGAATTTCAGGCCAATATTCCTGATGAATACGGATGCCAAAATTCTCAAAAAGATAGTAGCTAATAGGACCCAACAGTACATTAAAAAGATTATCCACCATGACCAGGTGGGATTTATCCATGGGATACAAGGGTGGTTCAACATTTGCAAATCAATCAATGTGATAGAACAAATAAATAAGAAAAGAGACAAGAACCACATGGTCCTCTCAATTGACGCAGAAAAAGCATTTGACAAAATACAGCATCCTTTCCTGATTAAAACTCTTCAGAGTATAGGGATAGAGGGAACAGTCCTCAATTTCATAAAATCCATCTATGAAAAACCCCACAGTGAATATTATTCTCAGTGGGGGAAAGCTGAGAGCATTTCCCTTAAGATCAGGAACACGACAAGGATGCCCACTCTCACCACTACTGTTCAACATAGTACTAGAAGTCCTAGCAACAGCAATCAGACAACAAAAAGAAATAAAAGGTATTCAAATTGACAAAGAAGAAGTCAAACTCTCTGTCTTCACAGATGATATGATACTTTCTGTGGAAAACCCAAAAGAATATACCCCCAGATTACCAGAACTCATACAGCAATTCAGTAATGTAACAGGATACAAAATCAATGCACAGAAATCACTTTCTTATACACTAACAAGGTAACTCTAGAAAGAGAAATTGGAGAACCAATTTCATTTACAATAACACCAAAACCCATAAGATATCTTGGAATAAACTGAACCAAGAGGTAAATGATCTATACTCCAGGAACTACAGAACATTCATGAAAGAAACTGAAGAAGACATGAAAAGATGGAAAGCCATTCCATTCTCATGGATCAAAAGAATAAACAATGATAAAATGTCTATGCTGCCCAGAGCAATCTATACATTCAACGCCATCCCAATCAAATTACCAATGGCATTTGTCAAAGTGCTGGAACAAACAATCCTAAAATTTGTATGGAACCAGAAAAGACCCCAGTCACCAAGAAAAGGTTGAAAAAGAAAAACAAAGCTTTTGTCATGTTGCCTCATTTCAAGCTATATTACAAAGCTGTGATCATTAATACAGCATAGTACTGGCCCAAAAACGGACACACAGACCAATGGAACAGAATAGAGAGCCCAGATATGGACCCTCAAATCTATGGTCAAATAATCTTCGACTAAGCAGAAAAAAAATATCCAGTGGAAAAAAAAGACAGTCTCTTCAATAAATGGTGCTGGGAAAACTAAACAGCTATATACAGGAGAATGAAACCCAACCATTCCCTTACTCCATACACAAAGATAAACTCTATATGGATGAAAGACCTCAGTGTGAGAGAGGAGTCCATCAATATCCTAGAGAAGAACGTAGACAGTAACTTCTTTGATATCAGCCACAGCAACTTCTTTCAAGACATATCTCCAAAGGCAAGGGAAACAAAAGCAAAAATGAACTTTTGGGACTTCATCAAGATCAAAAGCTTCTGCACAGCAAAGGAAAGAGTCAACAAAACAAAGAGGCAACACATGGAATGGGAGAAGATATTTGCAAATGACACTACAAAGGGCTGATATTCAAGATCTGTAAAGAACTTCTCAAACTCAACACCCAAAAAATAAATAATCAAGTCAAAAAATGGTCAGAAGACACAAACCAACACTTCTCAAAAGAAAACATGCAAATGGCTAACAGACACATGAAAAAATGTTCATCAACATTAGCTATCAGAGAAATTAAAATCAAAACCACATTGAGACACCACCTTAAACCAGTTAGAATGGCAAAAATTGACAAGGCAAGAAACAAGTGTTGGAGAGGTTGTGGAGAAAGGGAAACCCTCTTACACTGTTGGTGGGAATGAAAGTCGGTACAGCCACTTCAGAAAACAGTGGGGAGGTTCCTCAAAAAATTAAAAATAGAGCTACCCTATGACCTTGCAATTGCACTACTGGGGATTTACCACAAAGATACAAATGTAATGAAAAGAAGGGTATATACACCCCAATGTTCATAACAACAACGTCCACAATAGCCAAACTGTGGAAAGAGCTGAGATGCCCTTCAACAGATGAATAAAGAAGATGTGTTCTGATCAACCACAGCAACTTCTTTCAAGATATGTCTCCAAAGGCAAAGGAAACAAAAGTGAAAATGAACTTTTGGAACTTCATCAAGATCAAAAGCTTCTGCACAGCAAAGGAAACAGTCAACAAAACAAAGAGGCAACATATGGAATGGGAGAAGATATTCACAAATGACAATACAGACAAAGGGCTGATAAACCAAGATCTATAAAGAACTCCTCAAACTCAACACACACAAAACAGATAATCACGTAAAAAAATGGGCAGGAGACATGAACAGACACTTCTCCAGAGAAGACATACAAATGGCTAACAGACACATGAAAAAATGTTCATCATCACTAGCCATCAGGGAGATTCAAATCAAAACCACATTGAAATACCACCTTACACCAGTTAGAATGGCCAAAATTAACAAGACAGTAAACAACATGTATTGGAGAGGATGTGGAGAAAGGGGAACCTTCTTACACTGTAGGTGGGAATGCAAGTTGGTGCAGCTGCTTTGGAAAACAGTGTGGAAATTCCTTAAGAAATGAAAAATAGAGCTTCCCTATGACCCTGCAATTGCACTATTGGGTATTTACCCCAAAGATACAGGTATAGTGAAAAGACGGGCCATCTGTACCCCAATGTTCATAGCAGCAATGGCCACAGTCGCCAAACTGTGGAAAGGACCAAGATGCCCTTCAGCAGATGAATTGATAAGGAAGATGTGGTCCATATACACTATGGACTATTATGCCTTCCATCAGAAAGGATGAATACCCAACTTTTGTATCAACGTGGATAGGATTGGAAGAGATTATGCTAAGTGAAATAAGTCAAGCAGAGTGAGTCAATTATCACATGGTTTCCCTTATTTGTGGAGCATAAGGAATAATATGGAGGACATGGGGAGATAGAAAGGAGAAGTGAGTTGGGGGAAACTGGAGGGGGAGATGAACCATGAGAGACTGTGGACTCTGAGAAACAAATGGAGGGTTTTGGAGGGGAGGGTGGTAGGTATTATAGGGGGCACCTATTGCATGGAGCACTGGGTGTGGTACATAAACAATGAATTCTGGAACACTGAAAATTAACTAATTAATTAGTTAATTAATTAGTTTTTTAAAAGATGTGGTCTGTATATATAATGGAGTATTACTCAACCATCAAAAAGGATGAATATTCAAATTTTGCATCAGCATGGATGGGAGGCTGGACAGGATGGGACTGGAGGAGAATATGCTGAGTGAAATAAGTCAAGCAGAGAAAGTCAATTATCATATGGTTTCACTTATTTGTGGAACATAAGGCATAGCATGGAGGACATTAGGAGAAAGAAGGGAAAAATGAAGGGGGGAAATCAGAGGGGGAGATGAACCATGAGAGACTATGGACTCTGAGAAACAAACAGGGTTTTAGAAGGGAAGGGGGTAAGGGGATGGGTACGCCTAGTGATGGGTATTAGGGAGGGCATGGACTGCATGGAGCACTGGGTGTTACATGCAAACAATGAATCATGAAACACTACGCCAAAAATTAATAATGTACTGTATGGTGACATAATAAAAATAAACAAACAAACAAACTTGAATAAAAGGATTTAGAAGTCACTTTTCAGCATCAGGACTAGATCATAATGTAGGATGTTTACCCCTTCATCTTCTTGGGTCTTTGTGTCACTAACAACTGAAGTAGAGATCTGAGTCATCCTAGAACAAGGGTAGAGAAGTTGCTAAGCATGGGGATGACCCAGATTTCAATGGGGAAGGGGTGGTATATGTTTAAGGTGACTACCCAACTTTCTTAGTCTAACATGGGCCTGTCAGAGCAAGGATCTGTTATAGGCTTGTGATAAGGCAGGAAACATTTAATTTTTAAATAGAAATTATACTACACCGTCATTTTGCAGATGAGGACAAAAACAAAGAATTGTCTGAACTACCCAAGAGCACTCACAGAGATTATGGTGGAGTTGAGGTGAGAGCTTTGGTCCAAGGAGGCAAAGCTACTTCCACACTGAACTTCAAGTCCTGCCCAAATGGTAGATTATAATTACAAAAGATATTAGAAGAAGGGAGGGAAAGGAAGGAAGATGGGGAAGTACTACTTCATTGTTTTGCCAAAGGGTGATTTCATAGATAGGACCAGATAGAATTCACAGAGTGCCCAACAAATAGTTGAGAACTTGTGGCTATCTCATTTTCTAATGAAGATGATGTATTCTTTAGCTTCTTGCAATATCCTTAGCTCTTGCTTCAATGATACAGCCCTAGGTGTTCAACAAACTCCTTTTTCAGAAAATAGCTCTCTTGTAGTGTAGTCTTTTCAAGATTACTCTTGCCTGGTCATTTCTTAAGACTTTCTTATGGTCCACAAGGAAGCTCACTAACCCTCTGCCACCACTGAGAGAAATAAAAGTCACTCCCTCAACTGCGCTCTCTTTCCTTCTCTCTCTCTCTCTCTCTCTATCCCTCTCTCCCCCCTGCTAGTCTTCCCTTTCATTTCTCTGCATAGCGGTTTCCAGGGCCCTTGAAATTTAGTGACATATGAGGGTCTCCTAAGAACCCTCTCAAACCACACTCCCCCAATGGCACAGGGAGAGAAGTGAAGGTCACTCCTCCTCTTCAGACCCTAATCATTCTATGTCATTCCTTTGAATTCCTTCCTCACTTAGCTGAGGAAGGAGAAAAGCACTCCTGACCCTTCTTTGTGAAACCTCTCTGCCTACAAATTCCAAGATTCTTCCTTGATGCACCCTCCAAGTTTCTATTACAGAGGCTGCTGAAAGAGATGGTTACTAGATCAGTTTGGCCACCTCCTGGCATTTCCTCTCCAGATCTCTTATAATAGATCAGCCATATGTCAACTACCCATATGTGTGTGTGTGTGTAGTCTACTTATGGGTCACACACACACACACTCAGACATATATTTCAGATATTTCCCCCAGGTTTGTCAACCAAAAAGTTCACTCTGCCACTCTCACTTTCAGTCCCTACCATTCCCTCCAAAATGAATATCTTTTACAGGTAAGGAAGCATGCTTAGACACTTGCCCAAAACCATTCAGCTTGCAACTGGTGGAGCTGGGATTTGAACTTGAGGTTCCTGACTTTAAAGCCTATACCCTTTGCACTACAGTTCAAAATGTTCTGACTCACTAAATCAATCAAAAAGCCTTTTTTTGTCATTTTCAAGATAAAATCTTAGACACTCTTCCAATGAGTTGCACAGGACTGTTTTGAGTCCTGTTGCCAGAGAGATATAGTATCCACAGTCAAACTGTCAAATTGCTGGAACAAAAACAAACAAAATATTATCTGCCAAGGAATGCAGCAACAGATTAAGGGCAGTCATTTCTGTTCTTTTCACACATCTGTATGAGCAAGATATTGAGAATATTAACCTTCATTCTATAAACCTCCATCCAGAAAGTTGCCTCATGTTCATCCCAGCTCTTGGGCTCTGCTGCCCAAAAACATGTCTGGTTATAGTCAGTGGGGTCTTTAGACCTCTAGAAACTAGAGGAGGCACTCTCAGGACCCAAGGGGGCTAGGATCCCCATGTTTCCATTACAGCAGCCCAGAGGGCTCACAAAAAATTCATACATCTTCCCCCCTAAACTCTAGGAGTCTGACTACTCCCACTGCAGCCCTTTCTCCTCACCCAGCCATCCCAGACCACTCCAGTCAGACTCCCACCTTAATCCTTCCAAAACAAATCCAATGTCTTTCACCCCAAACTGTTCTTCTGCCATCACACCCTTTCTAAATGAATGGCACACCAGAACTGGCTACATAACTTGTGAGTCTGGTACAAAATGTAAATATAAGGTGCCTTATTCAAAAACCATTAAGAATTTCAAGACAGCAATAGCACAGCATTAAACCAAGCCCCAGGCCCTGTGGGACTTTAATTAAGTTCTTCAACTGCCCTGTTAGTGGTGTTTATTGCCTTCTCATCTATTGCCCCCCACTTCACTGTGAATAACTTGAGAGAAAAGAATATGCCTTAATTTTGTGTCCTGAGGCTAGCTCCATGGACTTTCAATAAGGATTGAAAGAATGAATAACAGAGCAAGAAGAGTGCCACAGGTCTTCCAGAACCTTGACACTTCAAGGTCACTCTGCCTTTGGAGAACAGAAGGAGCAGAGTAGCCCACCTGGATGTTTGTTGGGACAGGACCCTGTTAGGGGGACATGAAGCATGCCCATGAAGCCATCATGGTGAATTACCATCCACCAGTCACTCCAACCAGAAACTAAGACTTTTCACTCTTCTGTCTACCCTCTCCATGTTCTTTACTCTCACACACATAATAAACTACTATATTTGGTCAATTCTAGCTCCTTAGAAGTACTCCAAATCTGGCTCCTTTCTCTCCTCACTGCCAATACCTCACTTCAGGCCTGAATCATTTCCTACTTGGTGTATTAGTTAGGGTAAGGGGCTGAGCTGCTGTAATAGAAATTCAACAATGCAGCGATCAGAGTTTGAAACCAGATTTGTCTCACTCCAAAGCACAGGTTCTTAACCTATAAGGGCATTTTCTAAGAAGTTGAAAAGTTCTTAGAAGAAAGAATAGAAGAGTATATTATTCAGGGCTCTTTTGGATGTAAGTAATAGAGTCTAAAACTAAAAAAGGAGGGGAGGAATGGATTGGTCTCCATAATTGGAGAGTGCAAAAGATAGCTATTTTCAGGAACCAGCCAGATCCAGGGCTTTGAACAATGTTACCAGGGACCCAACCTTGACTGTGCTTTTCTTTATTGGTCTCATTCCTTTCTATTGCAAATAGCTTTCTTTAGGCAGCAATGGAAGACAAACTACAAGAGCAACTCTGGTTCACATGCCCCAAAACCTGGTCCTCATCTTTGCTGTCTTAGATACTTAATTTGACCAGAGTCAGGAGTTGAACCTCAGGAAAGCCAATTATGCCAATCTGGAGGCACAGGTGTTGCAGCAAGCTATAAGCCATGTCCACTTCTCTGACTATGGTCGCTGATACCCTCCCATAAGTGTGAACATACTTCTCCCTTAGAGTCCCTCTGACTCCTTGTCCCCTGGCAGACTTCCAGGCAGGCTGCTGTGCTCTTTGCCTTCTCCCAGGATAGCTCGAGTTTGCAGTGTCAGTGACCCTTGACACTCCTGACACTCCTATTTATTCATTTCATTTCAACCCTATGGAAGAATACTGTATAAGGCACATTCTCTGCTCTTAAGTTGCTCACAGTGGAGTGGGGGCAAATGAATGAGAAAACAATAAACTCCACTACAGAGCTGTTGAAGGTCTTACTAAAGTTACATAGAAGGAAGAGTTGGGAATGCCCAACATGATGGGGTCCTGGGCTGTTATAACACTGACCATATTATATAACATGTTATCATGTGTTCTACTGTCTGTTCCCTTATAAGAATGGAAGTTTTTTTAAAGGAAAGGGCATATCCTACTCCCCTCTTTATCCTTAACATGTAATACTCAGTATGGACATAGTAAATGCTTGATCCAAATAAATGAGGATAAGAATATAAAATGGAGGGATTTCCTAAATGCCCACTAAAATCAAGGCTCTGTGATGGAGGTGAGGGAAACACAAGGATGATTAACTTTCTGTCCTTACAGGTCCAGAGGAGCCGTTTCTTAAAAAGTTAGCTGAGACTTCTTAAGAAGTGGACTGTTGTATCTAAAGACCAAAAGTTCTCTCCTATTAACTCCTAAAAGAATGGAGATTGAGCCAGCAAACTCATTACCCTTCTCTGCCCTGCAATTGAATAGACAAATAACTCTTTAGTTAGTCATTATGCTCTAATCAGAGGAATTTCCATACAAGAGGGTGGATTGAGTTTGTTCCCCAGTTGTAACATTTGTGAAATTCAACCACAAGCCCACTTATTAATGGTAATTAGTGGTCTATAAATAAAGCACAATCCTTTAGATACAGAAACCAAGCCATGAGCTTGTTTGAAATGTAAACAAGGTATTCATGAATTTGTTAATTGCAATTCCCTGTTTGGCCTTTGGCCAACCTTCATTCCCTGGAAGTGGCCACTGATTGAAATGTTACATGTCTTCTGATGATGAGTCCTGGGGGGTCAGAATCTAGGATTTGTGGGTTTATAGTCCAGAAGCCTAGTACCTTCTTATCCAAATGTTTATTGAGTTCCTGCAGTGTTTGGGTCAATGGTTATCCAAATGAGAATACAGCAAAATTCCAGGAAGGTGAGAACCTAAATTTTGCTGTTAGATGTGGACTCAAATATTAGGGGTGTCCAGTGGAACCAAAGAAATCCCCCAGGGATCTCTAAAGGTAGAGGGTAGAGAGGAAAGAAGACATACATTTATTTATTTATTATTTATTTATTTATTTATTGGAGAGAAAAAGAAAAGGGAGGGGGGCGGGGGGGGGGGGGGGGGGGATGAGGCAGAGGGAGAGGGAGAAGCAGGATCCCCACAGAGCAGAGAGCCTAACAATGCAACACGTTACAGGGCTTGGTCCCAGGACCCTGGGATCATGACCTGAGCCAAAGGCAGAAGCTTAACCAACTAAGCTACCCAGCCTAGTGGATTCATTTGACCCAATGATGTCTCCATGTTGACTGCTAAACTTTAATTCTTGCTAAAATATTATAATACTTTTTATTTTCTTTATTTCTTGACTGATTTTTCTTGGGATTCAAGGTTCAGAGAGACATATACATTTTTCTAAGAAATGTTAGGAAAGAATACCAGCATGGAAATACTAGGTGGTTCTGAGTAGCCCACTGTCTCCCTTGGGATGTATGTTGTCTAATTCTCCAAAGTCTACAACAGCCTTGATTTTTTCTCCCCTAAATTTAGAGGAGTGTTAGATATTATTTATCAGACTTGCCTCTGGGTTTAGGGGGATGAAGGCCAGGGACATCTGAAAAGACACAGGCAAGAGCAATAGCTGCTTTCAATCTAGATAGTGGGGAAATATCGCTGAAACATCACTGGATAGCAAGCTAAGATGTTTGTCTTACTCAGTGGGAAGCTACCAAAGGTTTTAAAGTAGCATAACATCACCAAAGCCACATGTTAGGGAGATGAATCTGTTAACAGCAAAAAAGATAGTCCCAGAGGCCATGGGCTAAAGGCAGGAGGCTCATGATGAGGTTCCTTGAAGGAGGGAATGAGAGCTTGAAACAAAGTGTAGGCAGTAGATGCAGAATGAAAGGGACAGACACCAGGTACATGGTGAGGGAGGTTGAACAACACTTGGCTGCTCATTGGAAGGGAGTGCTAAGAGAGTAGGCTCTGAGATTTTAAATCTACAGGATCTGAGCCATCCAGCTTGTCCAGGAATGAGGACATCAGGGAGAGGAGTAGGCAAGACCACATCTGAAGAAAGGTCCAGCTGCCTGGGATCCTACTAAAATAGAGGGATGAGCAAGGTGCCCTCACTTTTTCCATACCTCTGCCCCTTTATAAAATTCTCAACTTTCAATGGACACCAGCTTCACATCTGCAAGCCACAGGAAAGGAGATAAACTTTGTTTAAAAAAAAAAAAAAAAA
>RCUC01124459.1:0-15742 GCA_003697995.1 Taxidea taxus jeffersonii | reverse complement strand
TTTTTTTTTTTTTTTTTTTTTTGTTAGAGAGAGAGAGAGAGCACAGGCAGAGTGGCAGGCAGAGGCAGAGGGAGAAGCAGGCTCCCCGCCGAGCAAGGAGCCCGATGTGGGACTCGATCCCAGGACGCTGGGATCGTGACCTGAGCCGAAGGCAGCTGCTCAACCAACTGAGCCACCCAGGTGTCCCTGGACTTCTTTGTTAAATATCTCACAGAACTCAAATGTGACACGTCCTAAACACTTCATTATTACCCTTTCTTCTTCCGAAAAGAAACAGATAAAAAAGTTACTCCTCCTCTTGAATTTTCCATATGTGACTCACTAATGACATTCATGCCAAAACCTGGCTATCATTCCCATCTCATTACCCTTCCCCCACATATAATATCATCAAATCCTATCAGCTCTTCCTTTTAAATTTCTGAAACCTCTAAATATTCTCCCATCTCTTTCAACAGCTTTCATTTTTTAGTCATAAAGACATGCAGAAGTGCTGGCTTGCTAGTTAGCACATTGATGGTGATTTGGTGTGAATTAACTACTTGTTCCTAATCATGGACACCTAGAATAATTGGCGACTGAGATGAATGAACCCAATTTGCAACTTATCTTTTTTTTTTTTAAAGATTTTTATTTATTTATTTGACAGACAGAGATCACAAGTAGGAGAGAGGCAGAGAGAGGAGGAGGAAGCAGGCTCCCTGGCGAGCAGAGAGCCCAATGTGGGGCTCCATCCCAGGATCCTGGGATCACGACCTGAGCCGAAGGCAGAGGCTTTAAGCCACTGAGCCACCCAGGTGCCCCTGCAATTTATCCTTTAAGAGAGTTTCATAGGGCATGTAGTTAAATAGAATTAAGATTTTTCTTTTTGGTAAATAACTTAAATGATGATTTTAGTTTCAAAAGTGAGTATTATATGCCTAGGAGTGAGAAACTAGGTAAAATACATATATGTGTATTGGAGCTTTTTTTAATTAAAAAGGAAAGTATATCCCCTTAAAAAGGAAGCATATATTATTGTAATGTTTAGATTTGACAGTAATTTAAGAAAGAAAGCTTTAAGTTTATATACTTTGAAGTATATAAGTTTGAACAATAAAGTATCATCTCTAGTTTCTACCGATGAGGATTATTTCTAGCTCATAACAGCTCATGTGTTCTGTGTCATAGAACACTGTATTATTGTGTGCCAGGGGACTCACTGAAGAAAATAGAGCGAAAGGTATAAACTTGTAGAATATTTCCTCACTAGAGATTATTTTCTGACACTGTACATAGAAAAGAATTAACTGCCCCATGGGCAAATATACATGTTTATTTTTGTAATAAACCACTCAATAACCTATAATACATACTATGCAATTTAATTTCTGTTATTTTATTTCTTTTGTATTGAGCTAATTTTATCTCAATGAATGATTTGAATTGCATCTGCCATTTTTGTCATTTTACAAATTGCAGAGCCGGGGATTCCTGCTGCTTTCTCTGCCTGGGGATATACTAACTAGCTGGCCAGTGATGGATGGATAGGTGGACGGATGGGTGGATGGATAGATAGTTATCCATACATATATTTTTTTAATCAGGAGAAGTTATAGGAGAAATCATTTTGCTGAACAGGAAGTTAAAAAAAAAGATAATTACTTCCATTTTTCATTGGCTCTCACTGACTTTTCAGAAGAGACTATCAGAAAAATATTTTGAAGACCCGTGGTGCATTCATACTCTATAGAGCTGTTTGCTGACAGAATCCTTGTATTCTAGACACATATAACCCAAACCAGGTAATGCTGGCATCAATCCACAAGACAGAGGTTGCTCAATAAAGCATAGAATAAATACACAAAAAAAGGAGGTTAATTTAGGAGAAGGCCCGGATGCAGGAGTGTGATGAGTAGACAAAAAGAACATTGCTGAAGTTTGATCTTCTCTAATGCAGTATCGGCAAATAGCTCTGGCACCAAGATCATTGTCATATGGCTACCTCCCAGAACCTGGATCAGAAAGCCTCTGTTTATTAAGATAAATGCAGATGTGTCTGCAAAGGAGCACTTCAAAATAACAGACCTTTTTAATGCAGTGTGATTCGTTTGGGAATTTTTTTTAATCATTTGCTTTATCCTTTGCTTTAGGTCATTTTTGAAAGCCCTATTGTGTCATTAACTAGATTATGCTATGATTTGAGCATATTTCTTCATATTTAAAAAGCTTTCCAGGGCTACCCTTCTCTGGTTTGCACTTAAGTGAAATTAAATGTCTGACTGTTAGGTATTGCCTTTAGACCAGCTGAAATAGCTCCTCCAGCTTACATCCTTAGGGCCTCATTAGGAGGAGGCTCACAGCATGCCTGACACTGGTTAATATTTGCAGAGCTCATTTACCTACATTGGAAACAAACCAAAAAAAGGCCAGTCAAATCCTACTGAAGTGAAGAAGGCTGAGGGCATCGGTGCCCATCATCTGGGTCACCCTTCTCTGTCGGAAGTGGATGACCCACCAGGCAATGACTCCTTATCTCTTCTAAGCTGAAGGAGACCTGTTGAAATGTGTCTTCAAGTACCTTTGTTGTTAAAGATTCCAGAGGACAAAATAGGTAAACCATAATCTTGAGAGAAAAAAGGGAAGAAGGGAAGAATTCCTTTCTAAAACAAGATATATTCTTTATGTAAACCTGGTTAGCCAGATTTTATTTTCCAAGAAGATAAAGGAAAATTTTTCCATGTTGTGTTTCTGCCCTGATGATGTGAGCTAATAATTTTTCCCTATTTAGAAATGCAGGGCATAGTAACTTGCAGTTTCTCTGAGAAAACTGGTCAACACTTCTTCATTCCTATTTCTCTTTACGATTTTATTCCAGTCTGTGATATTGTCTGACATATGCCATTTAGATTAATGTATCTATATGGGGGAAATCTGGTGTGAATAATTATGGGTGAAAAGTCCTCAATAATTGAACTCTGTCTTCTCATCCATCAAACTTATTTAGGAGCCATTGTAATTTTTCAATTATGAAGATGATTTTGCTAAATCTAGATAAGTGTGCTTAAATCATAGGTACTAACTTGTTTATCTAAAAGTATCCTCAACCTTTGTATATCATTGGGTTAGCTGGAGTTGATGAAGTACCTGGTTTATTCACTAAAGAGGTCCTGGTCTACTGCACTTCTTTCAGTGAAAGCATACTGGAGAAAACATCATGTTAAAAGCTCTTGAACTTCAGTAAGATTTTTATTAACTTAATTACTGAAAAAAATTTGCAGCGAAGCATCCTAGCTTCAGGATTTTTAAAAATGCTTCTTCTACTTCTCTTTTTCCATTTATTACCAATATTGTGGAAGTCCTAAAGTATCTGCAAACACCGTACAACAGTTTCCTCATCGATGATTTTTACCAAATTTTCATGGAAACTATGTATTTTTTCAAAACCATATTTTTGTATCTTTAATTCATTTGTAGAATTCTGATTTTCTTTGAAATTTTTCAACTTGGAATTGTTGGTAAAGAGGGTGTGCACATTGGGGGCGTTTGTTACTTAATTCTGGGCTACTCCAATTGACAATCCAAAGAGCGAAGTGTGAATTTCCCTTTTCCCTGGGCTCTCACTAACAGCTGTATTTTAAATTTTAAATTTTCCCCCAAAGTTTATAGATGACAGTTTTTATTATTATGAGCAGCAACTTTTATTTTATTTTTTAAAAGATTTTCATTTATTTATTTGAGACGGAGAGCACATGCAGTGGGGAGAGGGGCAGAGGGAGAGGAAGAAGCAGACTCCCTGCTGAGCAGGGAGTCCAGATGTGGGGGCTCCATCCAGGGACCCTGAGATCATGACTGAGCTGAAGGCAGAAGCTTAACTGACTGAGCCACCCAAGTGTGCCAAGCAATAACTTTTTAAATTTTCAAATTCAATGAACTGTTACAAGTAATCACTCTCCTTTGGCTCTTTGCAACATTTGATTCTGTTGGGTATAGCAACTACTTGAAACTGTCATCTCCTGACATTTATAATATTAATCTCAATTGGTTTTTATTCCACTACTTTTATTTGGTCTCCTTAGATGATATTCATTAATAAACATATAGGCCTTGGCACAGACCCTCTTATATTTATACTGTCTGCTCTAGTAAACACATCCTATGGGTAGATTCATAATTTACTTCTGTATACTTCAAACTTGACCAGTGAAACATGATGCATGTGACATTTTTGCTTGGTAGAGAACTATCTTCAAATATTTGTTGGGGGTGGATTTACAAGAGTACTGGTGAATGCTGATGGCACTTTCAGTCTTTTATTTCTATTTTATTTTCATAACAGCTGAGGGTCAGTGAGAAGTAACTTGCTTGATCACTATTATATGGTTAATAATGAAAGATTCAAGAATTCCTAAGAAATGTCCTTTGGAGGTTGTTTAGAAGTCCATCATTTTCTTTCAGGCAGGAAAAAGAACTTGGTGTTAGGATAACATCTTCTCAGAGTAGAACAGTCTGGAATTAAGCCCACTATGTTAAAATGGGATGGTGCCATGCAAATAGAATCATCCCTGTGTTTCAGTTAACTGTGAAGTGGGGATAATGAAGCCTATTTCAACAAGGTTGTTGTGATTATTAAGTAATACATATGAAAATGCTTTGTTAGTTAAAGTTCTGTAGGTGAGGGATATGTATGTTTATGAGTGTGTGTTGCTATTATTTGTGTCTAGCAGTGTATGTATAAATTCATCTCCTGAAAAAATATTTTTACAAGTTCCCTTTAAAACACATCATGTTTTGGGTGCCTGAGTGGCTCAGTCAGTTAAGTGTCCAGTTCTTGGTTTCAGCTTAGGCCATGGCCTCATGGTCCTGAGACCCAGCCCTGCAACAGGCTTTATGATTAGCACAGGATCTGCTTGAGATTCTCTCCTTCCTCCTCTGCTCCTCTCCTACTCATATTCCCTTTTTCTCTTTCTTTTTCTCACTCTCTGAAATAAATAAATAAATCTTAAACACACACACACACACACACACACATATCACGTTTTCAGGGTCTATAATTTTTTTTTATATTAAACTACTTTTCTCACTAATGTTGATGATGTTTAGTTGATTCAGTTTGGGCCATAAAAATATAGAGAAGGAAACACTTCAGTGAGTTTGAACCTAAGCTCATTACTCAGAAGTATCTTGTGTCCATCCCTTCCTCCCTCTCTCTCAGTGTAATCTTGATTTTAGTTCAGGCCCCCTTCATCCTTTCACCGATAGTCTTTAGCTGATCTTCCTTCCATCTCTCTTGCATCAAACTTCCACACTGCCAGTGGAATGATCTTTCTAATGAAAGGAAATCAATCATCATTTTTCAATTATAAATGTGTAATGGTTCAACATGGCTTATAGGTTTCAATGCAAATGGCAAAACAGGTCATAAAGCTCACCTAACTTCTGTTCTCCTGGTCACCTGCTATTTTTCTCCCTTTATGACATGCATTGTGATCAGAGTCAAAGAAATATGATGATTTATGGCAATGTTTTTTCTTTCATATTTTTCTTACTATAGATATTATGATCAAAACTTCAAAACTAGTATAAAATTTAACATGTGTAATTACCTTCAAGTAATTTCTTGTATACTATTTTTTCATCATGGAAAATTCCCAACCTCTTTTTAGACAAAATTGCCTTTAACATGTTTATCATCTCACCATCTTCATATTGGAGAAAACAGTGGCATGTTAAGCTAAAGGCTAAGATGTTTCCTTTCTTTCTTCTTGATTGGGGGAGCAATGTACATGGCAATAATTCCTAGAATATTGCCTCTAATTCTAGATGTAGTGGTATTTATATTAAAACTTTTATTACTGGGCAAAAAAAAAAACTTTGGTTATTGATTATCCAGGGATAGGAAGCTTTGCCTAAAAATATAGCCTACTTAAAAATATTCTATTATAAGATGAAAATATTAAACATTATTAAAATTATTAAAATATTACAAAAATATTTTATTTATAATGATCTGTTGTTGAAAACATTGGGGAGAATATACTTTTCTGTCCAAGTACAGTATCCAGAATAATGTTGCATCCATAAGGATTGCAGATCTTTGCAGTCTGTCAGCATTATGTTTCTGCATAATTATTCACCTTGTCAATTACTTGGATATGAGTGTTGAACGAGTAGAGTGTTAGTTCAAATATTCTGATCCCAGAATATTCCCTGGAACCTGTTCCTTAAAATAAGCCTGTAGTATGCATTTATTTTATTATCATATGCTATCTTCTAAAATTAAGGAAGGAGAATGAGAATAATATATGGTTAAGAGTTCAGTTAATGAGATGCTGGGTGATTGAGTCATTTCTATGCCTAAATGATGGATAGTTCACTGGGGGAAATTTACTGAGTTTCAAAACTAAGTGATAGGTTACCCTGGTTGTTGGCAGTAACAGAGAAAACACAAGAATCTCAGAGTCAGTAAATTCATTGAATATTTTTTCTTAGAATAGACTTTGTTATAAAATAAATGTTTTCCTTAAGATTCTGATTTTTTTAAAACAATTTTCTCTTTGGAAACGGATAATTTAATTTCTAATATTTGAGGGGAAAATCTAAGGATATATAAAAGAAGGAGGTACTCTTCTTCATCTTATGCTGTTGGATTTAGACTGGCATGTTGTAATAAGGTCACTACATTTTTGATTAATAAGTGAATGAATAAGGCACCCTGAGTGGTTCATTTGGTTAGGTGTTGGACTGTTGATCTCAGCTCAGGTCTTAATCTCAGGGTTGTGAGTTTGAGCCCTGCAAATAAGTAAACAAACAAACAGTTGACTGGATAGATGGATGGGTGAATGAATGAAAGAAAGAAAGAAAGAAAGAAAGAATTGTTGCAAAGTCAGAGAATCAGATATAATAAATGTCAATTGTGGTTTACCAAATCCCTATGTATATGATGTACCCTAAAAAATGATTTCATACCATAACACATTATATCCTTTCAAATTAATATCATTTTTCAAGATTATTACTTTGGTCTGTGATTGCTACTGTTTTAAGTAATTTTGAAAATATTATTTTATACTTAATTTTGGAATAATTTTGAAGTTACATAATAAAACAGCCCAAACCCTTCATTATTTTATAGAAACATCTCAAAAACTAAACCAAATGTATTACCAAATATTCTCATGCAATTCAGTAGGCAAAAATGGGCTTAAATGACTTTTGAGTCTAAAACCACATTTGCCATCAGAGGAGTTTGGCTTATTGAGAGGTACTCCAAAGAATATGTTGCAGATTGTGAGTGACAATGTTAAAAAAAGAGCAATGGGATTACTGGAATAAGTTTGTTGTTTCCAAGAAGACTACTTTGAAGGGCAAAATAAATTTCAAAGTGTGTTTACAAAGTAGTTTTCTTAAATTATTTTCCATACCTCAAAGCTACATTTAAAGGCATAAAGATTAATGTGATTTGATCCACAAAAGTAGTTACAAATTTATAACAACTAATTTCTATAAAACCAATACTTTTTCTAAATATATATTCATTCTGGATAAATAAATGTGAATTATTTCTGTGGCTTCTTCGGCAACAATAATTCAGTTTGATTTATCCTAGAAAATGTTTCCCTGGATAGAATGAAATTCTAAAATTTTTAAATGTACTATTTTTTTAAAGATTTTATTTATTTATTTGACAGAAAGAGATTACAAGTAGGCAGAGAGGCAGGCAGAGGGGGGCGGGGAAGCAGGCTATCTGCCTAGCAGAGAGCCTGATGTGGGGCTTGATCCCAGGACCCTGGGATCATGACCTGAGCTGAAGGCAGATCCTTAACCCACTGAGCCACCCAGGTGCCCCATTAAATGTACTATTAATGGTTTGTCAAATCTAAGAGGATCAAGGATTTTTGTTTCATTAAATAAATATTTTTACTCTGTTAGTTATTATGTAAAGTAATGAAATGATATGCTATCATTCTACTGCTTCACCCCCTTTTATGAGAGGGTTAAAGTGACCTACATGCTAAGTAATTTAGTAAAATCATTTGAGAAATTTTGGTTTTCTAAATGTGTTGAATTTATCTTTTGAAAAAACTGACCTCGGCAAAACTGTCTTTAATAACTAGTCCACCTTTAACCTGAGTCTCAAATTTCTCCTTTCAAAGGAACAAAAGTGAAATAAGTAAGGTGTTCTGAATTAGCAAGCACTAAAAATGTTACATATACCTTCTTATTTTGGAACATTCAAGTTTATTATGTAGAACAAACACAGATGAAACATAAAAGGATAAGAGACAAAAATTGCTTGATAAATGCTGAAGTCCATGCATATTGCCATATTATTACTCTATTTATTGCTGTTGAGTTATATGTGTTTTTTAATGCAGTAAATATTGGTACTGCTCTTAATGTGACAGATGGGCTCAAGTGGAGTGACTTAGCTAACTAATAGTCTACATAATATGAAAGCAGTGTTTGTTAGGTTTCTATCAGGAAAAGCTCTAACACGAATTCATTTGCAAATCAGTTGTTGAAACTCAAAGTATATTTTCCGTAGGATTATTGTTATGAACGGGATCTGCAGTCTCTCCAACCAAATCCCAACTAGATACCTAATTAAAACATTCAGTTATATTCCCCTAGACTGGTTAAATTAATCAGCCCATGAACAAGTCAGCATCTAAAGATTAAATGAAAAGATATACCTACAAAGTTATACCTGCTGATATTAAAAGTGAGGAGAAAGTTGTGACATGTTTCTGTGCATTTGTTTCATTATTATTCTAATTAAACCTATAACTTCTAAAGAGTATAGTGTTAAATGTGTTTCTACTATTTTGAACTTAGTTTAGTTTTTAAATGTGTTATAATAATTGTATGCAATTCTAAGTGTTAATTTAGTTCAATGAAGAATTTTAATGTTTTGGAGATATGTTTACTTAATCAAATATTTATATATTTAAGAAATTTAAATATGCTTAAGAATGTTAAAATACCAGAAAAATGCAAATGAGACAAAAATGGAGAGCAAATATATTATAAAGCAGAAATGAAACTTCACTACAATGGAAAGAGAGGAAACTGAAGATGAAAAATTGGAAATGATAAGTAAAATAAACTCTCATTAGACCAATCAAAGAGAAGTACTGAAAGTTAAACAGGAGAAAAAAATGTTGTAATCATCATGAACAAGCATAAGATGGGGTGTATTTTATAACTTCGAATACTCAGAGGGGCAGGGAGCTCCATCTCAGGAGGCCATGACATCAGGACCTGGGCCGAATCCAAGAGTCGGGTGCTCAACCAACTGAACCACACAGGTGCCCCAATTGTCCTGCTTTCTGAGGTATAGTTCCCCAGAAGCGGACCCTGAGACAAGGATTCATGTGCAAGTTATTTATTAAGGAAGTGTTCCCAAGAGAAACCAGTAAGGGGGTGAGGGCCACACCCAGGGAAGGCTGAACGCCAAGCAGGGTATGATTTCAGTAGAAATCCTGACCTAGTCTTGTGAGAGGCTCGGACTATAAGATTACACCTTAAAGTTTTTATCATCTGAAGGCAAAGCAGTTGGACTTTACAGGGCTCTGTGAGACAGTCATGAATTAAAAACCTTCAGGGCAGAGGGATGAGGCACATGCTGCCAGGCACTGCCAGCCCACTGCTCCTACAATGCAAGGTGCCTCATAGGCTGAAAGGAGTCTTCTGAAGAAAATTTGCAGACGCTAAGCAGGAGAAACAAAACCCCCAGTGGCTGGGAGTTGGGACTCAGAACCACTAGCAAAAGGGTCTGATATGAGCACCAGTGGTGTCCAAAAACGTATGCCTACCGACATTGAAGGCATATACGTGCTGACATTGAAAGAAATTAGAATTTTAAAATAGAAGCATCTATCTTTGTTGTACTTTTCCCTCTGTGCATTGACTTTCACCTGCTGTGGCTGTTCTTTCCAGCTTGTTCAAGTGCCTGCCCGGTGCCCTGGAACTGCCATCTGGGTGCCCATGGCCAGGCCCACCCTTCTCTCTCAAGCAACTCCAGGCTGAAGCACCACTTTTCTTTCCACATCCATGCAGAAGTCTCGTATTCTTAGCACAGCTCAACTAAGCATTGAGAAGAGACAGATTCAAATTCATTCACATGACTTTAGCTTTTGTTTTTAACAGCTATTTGTTAACCTAAGTGAGTATCTTATTCACAGTATTTGAGACAGTTTGCAGGAAGAGAATTTGACATGGTACAAGGGAAGACATTTTTCAGCTTGGAAGTCACCATGTGAGCAAAAAATGTCTCTAGATTGCTTGTCTTACTTCCTGCATCTCTGAACCCAAAAGTGTTTTCATGGCTGCAGCTTCTTTTGTTTGTTTCTGAAATAATTGCATGTCATGATAGTAACACGAGGGAAGCAATGTCCAAAAAATAGAGAGTCTGATACTAAAGAAGTTTGGAAGCTCTTTTAAAATACTTAAAATATTTTAACAGATAAATAAGTGAAAAAATCTACTGGAAACAGTTTTCATCTAGATTAGAAATTATAAATATATTTTTTCTATGCCCCTCAGCACCAGTTGGGTATGGCTGACCAAATATTCTCCTATATTATGAGGGTTGACATATATGTCATTTATTTTTAAGAAACCTCTGGAAATAATATGTATTAGAAGTGCTCATTATATTCCTTGTTCAGCTATTTCCAGAGGACCTTTGATGTGAGGAGACCTTTCTGAGCAGTGCTTAGAGGACAATAGTATCTGTTCTTAAGGAGGATACCCTTATGCATATTCAATGTCAAAGTTCTTAGCAGAGACTAGAGGGTCAAATAAAAATAAGAGTATTATCAAAGTTTTCATGCAATAACATAAATCTGTTCCAGTTATATGGCATGATTAACTTCTATGACTAACCTCTGATAAGTTTTAAAATTTTTCCTATTTTCAAAATAACATTTAACTAATTTTCTATATATATCGCACATTATTATTATTTATTGGTAATAATATAATGTACTAATTATAATTGTTATACTATGTATTATTATATTATGAAAAATCCATACAGAAAAAAAACTAAAATGCAATTTCTACCACCATAATACAACCACTTCAAATATGGGTTTTCTTTCCATCCAAATATTTTATTCTTTATATATGTATCTTTGTACACTGCTGTTTTTCACTTTAACATTAAGCATAAGCATTTTTCTGTTGTTACAAACTCTTCATAAATCTTTTTTAATGCCACTGCATTAAAAATCATCCCACTGCATGAGTTTTTAGGCTAACAGTTTTGGGATTGTTGGACACCTAACTTGTTTACTGCTTTTTTCTCTTTTTTCTTCTCAGAGGAGTATATCACCAAGGCTTTTAGTAATCTAACCTCCCCATGTCTCTGTCCTCTTCTGTGCAGAGGGGCATTAACATCTTCAAGTCCTTTGTGGTTCAGTGAGTCTCTCTGGGTCTCATATGTCCTTTTTTGGTCAACTAAAGCCACCTGTTTGAGATACAAATTTATATGTCAGGAATATACCCAAACGGGGCCGAGTAGGCCTGGTGCTTCTGGCTATCATCTAAAGTCACGCAACCTATATCTCAGTGGCTCTAAAGCCTTACATTTGTTAGATGTTTCTACAGGCCCATACCATGTAGAAGCAAAAGGACACCTGTGTATTTTGAGATCAGATGAAACCTTAGGGGTTGCTCCTGGGTGGGTGAATTACTCCCATTCTCCTGGTTTCCCAGGAAAATTTCCTAGAGGAAGAGGGCTATTCTGAGCTACTCGCTTAAAGGAGAGCTTGTTAAATTGCAAGTGGGGTATTCTAGGTGTGTGCTGAGGGTTAGTCTGGTAGGTTTGTTCTAGTGACTGAGGGTCTCAGGGATGAGGGAGACAAAATTACTTTGGAGATAAACACATATTTAGGGGTGTGTGTGTGTGTGTGTGTGTGTGTGTGTGTATGTGTTTACACAAGAACATCTTATCTGTTAAAGACCAGTGTGTGTGTTTGTGTGTTTACACAAGAACATTTTATCTGTTAAAGACCTGACTAGTGCTTTGAAAGTTATAAAACCAGGATACTTGTACTTTTCATAGACCAGGATAGTCTCTTTGGTCAGAATTTAGGACGGCAATTAAGTCTTGTATTGATTTCCACACTGGGACTTTTGTTTCTTTAATGTCTTAGAATCACTTTTGTTTTATTGTAAAGTTACTTCTTGTCCTTATACCAATGAGGTATGCAGGAACAATGGTAATGTCACAAGGATCCAGGGAGGAATATGTTGTTAATATATATGTTGTTATATATATTATATGTTATGTGTAACATGTATGTTGCTAATATATACATGAACAGGAGCATACATAGGAGAGGTCATGGCCAGGATAAGTGTACTTTTATTCCAATAGTCCAAGCTTTTCTAGAAAACTACTTTAGAAAGCATATATTACTTTGAAACAGCAGTAGGCAAAGTAAGACCAAATTGTGATGTAATCATCAAGAAAACCATATTTGTAATAAGGTTAATTAAATTTGCTGCAATCTTGAGACAAGCATCCTGTAAGTGTGCCAGTAAATCTGGTCTTGCTTTATCAAACTGAAGGGCACCCCCTCCTTCTCCCAGAATGAGTAGCTCATTGCCAGGGGACACACACAGGCTGGCAACAATAACTAATATGTTATGAGAGGTTAGACAAGTTTAAATAGAATTCGTCTCTGAACTGAAGGGCAAATTGTAAGAAATTTCTTTGTCTGCTCCTGATCCTGTTAAATTGAAAGCACAATGGGAGGTTTGGGAGAAGCAACAAAGGTTGAAATGATGGCCTGCTGTTTGGAGCAAGCATCCTGACTCCACGGATGGTCCAGACATCTGCTAACAACAGCTACTCTTTGTCGGGTTCTGCCCCACACAGGGCGCAGGAACACTTTGCATCGTTGAACCCATCAGAGTCTTCGAGCTCTACGGTGTGCTCCACATCAAGAATGTTTCTGTAATAAAACAGAACTAATTTAATTGAACATTTCAAAGGGAAACATTATTTTAGCACTAATTAGGTATGATTATGGTTTTTTTTTCCCCTTCTGTGTTAGGTCTGAACTGCACCAAGCCCCTTCATTTTGCTTTCTTTACTCAGTTTTGTAACGAAGTCTTAGCAAATAATGCAATGCTATCCTAGTGTATGTTATTCAATCCAGTGTATTGATACATTCAAAAACGTTTGCCAAATTTAACATGATTTAAACAAACAACAGTGATAGTAACAATGATAAATTGTATGTTTTGGGGGCAGGGGGGAAGAAAAGCATGTTAGTTTATATCCCCTTATGGCCTTTTTTTATACATATATATACTTTAAATGTGTGATATCCTGTATTGTTTTATTTCAAACCCATCAGGCTAGTACAAGCAAAATGTATCCCCATTTCACAGGTGAGGAACCCAGGGCACATATAGGAGACACAGGTCTGGAGCAAAGCAAAGCTGGTTAAGAAGTACAATTCAGAGCTTGCTTTCTCAGGAAAGCATCCCTCTAGAAGAGCTATCAAAGTACTTTTGCTCGGGGTAGTTAAAATCCACTAGATTAAAAACTCATAAAATGTGCATGAAAGTCATGCTGGATTGGTAACAAATAGACAAAAGACCTCTTTAATCAATGACACATGAAATGCTGTAATGTACTTTTAACTAATTAAAGACTAAAAAAATCTTTGAACTCTCAAAAAACTAGTTTTACCTAAGACATATGACAACTTACATTTTTATTTATGTACATAGTATATTAATGGAAGTCTAAAGAAATTCACAAAGACTCAAGATAAGATTTCAACAGAATAGAAAATGTCTGTATGTTGGAAAACAAATCAGTTGAAAGCCTTTCAGTGATTGAGGGAAAAAGAGGGTTTTAAATGTTTGAATATTTCTTAATGAATTCAATGAGATGAGATTTCCCTAGGTTCTTCAAAGCTATTTATGATTAAGAATAAAGTATAGGGGAATAGATATCAAACCCTGTTATGATAGAATGGATATATTTTAGTTTATGTGGTTTTGAGAAACCATAGGCTTACTTACCTCTTTCCTCAAATTCTAGGAAATCATACTTTTTATAAGAAAGAGAGAAATCAGTTCTCTGCAGCCCTAATTAAAAAAAAAAAAAGGCCTTGGAGAACTTTTCTTTTCGACTCCCAACCCAAGGTTGAGGGCATAGCAGTGGCTGGAGAGTATATTTTGCTCATTTTGCTGTTTGAATAGTTCAGGAGGGAGTTGCCTTTCAAATACCAAGGAACTGATAGGACACCCTGAGGACACTGCTGTCACATCAAAATTTCTCTAACAAACACACCCCTCATCCTCATCTTCACCATCATCATCATCACCACTGACAGCTAGCTCAAATTTTAACAGATACATCAGAGAGAACTCTTCCTCAATTATAATTATACAGTTGAAATTATGGCTGTGATTTTACCAATAACACTCAAATAAATGATAGATGATACACTATTTCATTAAGCCAGCATGTCTAATTTTTATAAAAATTCCAGCAACTGTGTAGAATTCCTTTTTCATGAATTCCTTTTTCATGAATTACAGATTTATTATGTACACCTTTGCAAATATCCCTGCATTTTGGAATAGGAAATTAGAGAAAGATACAATTGTGCAGTAGATTAGAATGTTCCTCTTTCCTTCTCCAGACAGGTCTCATTCCCAGCTTTCTCACTGCTATTAATATCCCTATTTTTCCAATGTGCCATGACTTTAAACATAGAATCTTATTTTATTTTATTTTTTTTTTTAATTTTATTTATTTATTTGACAGACAGAGATACAAGTAGGCAGAGAACCAGGCAGAGAGAGGAGGAAGGGAAGCAGTCTCCCTGCTGAGCAGAGAGCCCAATGTGGGGCTCGATCCCATAACCCTGGGATCATGACAGGAGCCAAAGGCAGAGGCTTTAACCCACTGAGCCACCCAGGCACCCATAGAATCTTATTTCAGTTCTCAATCTCTTTTGACATTAGTACGGAATTTAGTACACTAATAAGTCATATAATTTCTTTTCTCTGTGATGTTGTACAGTAGTTTTCTGTGTTAATGACTGACACCATTTGTATGTAGACCCTCTTTACCTCACTCAAGTACACTGTTTTAAAAATGGTCATCCTTCCTAATTCTTTCTTTTTTTAAAATTAATATATAATGTATTATTTGTTTCAGGGGTACAGGCGTGTGATTCATCAGTCTGACACGATACATAGCGCTCACCATAGCACATAACCTAATTCTCTTTAAATTCTTCTCCCCTGCAATTCCCTTCATACCTTCCTAAAGAAGGACCTTTGCCTTGTTCATTCTGTGTTTGAAAACTTTCTTCCTCACCACTGAGATCTTGACTTTGCCACCAATCCTGTCACAGCCCTGTTCTAGCCGCAACCCAAGATTCTCTCAATTACCATGCCCAGGAGCTAGAATTCAGCCCTTTTTTTTACTTAGTGTCTGTGCTTTGTGTATGTCGTTGACTGTTCCTCCTTTTCATAATTTTTATATCTATCAGCTTTTGAGATAATCGTTAAGCTGGCTTTTTAACTAATTTGACTCATTTATTATAATAATTAATTAAATTTAATATTAATTATTAATTTTATTATTATTTATTAACAAATAATAAGTTTATTATAACTGCTTAGTAAACATCTGGTGCCAAAGGGCCCCTTAACTTCACATTTCCAATAAATATTATATTCCCCACACCAACCCAAAATCTTTTCTTACTTCCATAAT
>RCUC01124458.1:0-26242 GCA_003697995.1 Taxidea taxus jeffersonii | reverse complement strand
TGGGTGGCTCAGTGGGTTAAAGCCTCTGCCTTCAGCTTGGGTGATGGTCCTGGGGTCCTGGGGTCAAGCCCTATATTGGGCTCTCTGCTCCACAGGGAGCCTGTTTCCCCCTCTCTCTTTGCCTGTCTCTCTGCCTGCTTGTGATCTCTGTCTCTCAAATAAATAAATAAATAAAATCTTCTTAAAAAAAAAAAAAAACACTTTGCCAAAAATAAGAAATTAGCAGGGTGCCTAGTTAGTTCAGTCCGAAGAGCATGCAACTCCTAATCTCCGGGTTGTGAGTTCAAGCCCCACAATGGATGTAGAGATAACTTAAAAAATAAATAAATAAAACAATTAGGTTAAGTTATTTAATTTTAAACTTAATTTCTACATGTCTTCTGTAAGAAAATTTGATAGCACACCTTAAATTTCAAGATAAGAATATTGGATCATTTACAGTCAAGTATAATTTTTTTTAAAGTAGGCATCCCACCTGGCATGGAGTCCAACTCAGAGCTTGAACTCATGATCCTGAAATCAAGACCTGAGCTGATATCAATAGTGAGATGTTTAACGGATTGAGCACCCAGGTTTCCCAAATATAATTTTTTCACATAAAAAAAGTACTGAGTGGGGGTGCCTGGGTGGCTCAGTCAGTTACCTATCTGCCTTTGGCTCAGGTCATAATCCCAGGTCCTGAGATCTGGGATTGAGCCCCATGTCTGGCTCCCAATAGGGAGCCTGCTTCCTTTGCCTGTCACTTCCCTTGACAGTGCACACATGTGTGCTTGCTCTCCTCTCTCTCTCTCCCACATAAATAAATAAAATCTTAAAAGAAAAAAGGTATTGCATGAATATTTTCTTCACATTAAAGATACTGTTACTTGCAGTCACTTTAAAATATACCACAACTTTAGATGGGTCAAGGAAAAAATAAGGGAGTTTTCAAATTTTTTTTTCAGGATGCTGACAAAATCCTCCTGATCAAAATTTAATGGGCATTTGAAGGGGTGACCTTCACTACAGAGCATAATCAAAGACAAATAGAAGCTCTGTAAATAATTATTTATAATAAATATTAAAAAATAAAATGGGATACATCATCATGCAGGAAAAGGTATTTTTAGACCCACCAGGGCAGTAACATCTGTAAAGGTTCCATTGTTTTCTTTGGGAAGGAGAAGGCAGCAAACTCATTCTTCAAGTTAAACTGAAATAACTGTTTATTGTTTTACCAGGAGGCATGACCTCACCAAGCCCCGGTTATAGTCATCACATACAAATTAGCAACTGCAAAAATGGACTTGTTAGGTACTTAAAGTGAAAATTCATTCCAAAATATTAAAACAGACTTACTCAACTTCCTAAATGCATGTTAACACTTAAATCTGTGTATATGATCATTAACATGAGGTTTTCTAGATATGCTGAATATCTAAAGTACAGTTTATTGTTAAGAGTTTATAAACTGTTCAATTTATTTTTTTTAAGACTTTATTTATTCATTTGACAGAGAGAGAGAGCAAGCACAAGCATGGAGAGTGCAGTGGGAGAGGGAGAAGCAGGCTCCCCACCAAGCAGGGAACCAACATGGAGTGTGATCCCAGAACCCTGGGATCATGACCTGAGCCGAAGGCAGATGCTTAACCAACTGAGCCACACAGGTGACCCATAAGCTGTTCAGTTTAATATAAAACAGAGTTTGCATCTTGATCATTCAAACTGTAAGGCACACTGCATTAAAAGTTTTCATATAATAAACCTTATGATACAGAACAAAATATGGTCACACTGCTTATAGAAAGAAAAATTCAATTTATATATTACATACGTATGACCCCTGCACCGGGGCAAGGTAATGTCAGGGTTGCCAAATAAAAACAAAAACAAAAAAACAGCATGCCAAATTCTATCTGAATTAGATAAACCATGAATGACTTTCATCACTGAGTATATCCCATGTAATATGTGCATCTAGTATATTTTTATTTGCTAAATCTGCCAAGCTCATGTAGAGGTAACAGTGGCTAACGAGCCCAAATTTTTTAAAGATCACAACTAGAAGATAGTGTAGTGATGTAAGTTTTGAAAACATGGTACATCTCAGAAAGATACCTATATCCTGACAAAAGTTAGTGCTCTCTGTGATGCTAATCTTTTGGGTCATCAAATATTTAATCCATACAAACAGTGTGGTTCTGGTCTACTTCCTTCCATCAGCAGGGAAACATAAAAGTATATATTTCATATACACAGAGACACATACACAAAAAGCCACTTGGAAAGAACTATATCTCAATATTATCAGTGGATATTCTTGTCTTCAATAACACTATAAATGATTATTTATTATTTTTCACTTTTCTGTATATTCTTCAATTCAAACAAAGGAGAGAAGTTTTGTAATGGAGAATTTAAAATTTATGGAAAAAATCTTTGGAGCCCTAGCAAATGGAAAGGAGTGCTTTCCAATGAGGCCATTAATATATAAGAAAATTGTAGGGTCTCCTAGATGGCTCAGTCAGTGGAGCATGTGACTCTTTTTTTTTTTAATTTTTTTTAAGATTTTTTATTTATTTATTAGTTAGAGAGCACGAGCGAGCACAGGCAGACAGAGAGGCAGGCAGAGGCAGAGGGAGAAGCAGGCTCCCTGCCGAGCAAGGAGCCCGATGTGGGACTTGATCCCAGGATGCTGGGATCATGACCTGAGCCGAAGGCAGCTGCTTAACCAACTGAGCCACCCAGGCATCCCGGAGCATGTGACTCTTGATATCAGGGTTGTGAGTTCAAGCTCCACACAGGGTGTGGAGATTACTTAAAAATAAAAAAATTAAGAGAGGGAGGGAGGAAGGAAGGAAGGAGTGATGGATGGCTGGGTGGGTGGGTGAATGAATCCTATATGGTAAATAATTACAAACTTATTGAAGACATAAAAAATTATTTCCTAAACCAAACTAGCTATCCTCTGAAGTAATCAAACCTTTTTAAGTACTATGCCGTCTGGGTACTTGGGTGGCCCAGACAGTGAGCAATCTGACTCTTGATCTCCGCTCAGGTCTTGATCTCAGGGTTGTTGAGTTCAAGCCTAGAACTGATAGGCCCAGCATGGAGCCTACAGAAAGAGAGGAAGGAAGGAAGGAAGGAAGGGAGGGAGGGAGGAAGGGAGGGAGGGAGGAAAAAAAAAGAAAAGAAAAAGAAAAAGGAAAAGGAAGAAAGAAAGAAATACATAGAAAAGAAAGAAACACATAGAAAAGAAAGAAATACATAGAAAAAAGAGAAAGAAATACACATAGGTTGTGATTCAGTAATTCAACAAAGTTCTGTTCTTCTTCTATGCACGCAGAGGGAAGAATGTAGCCCTACACTTGTAATCATTAGTCTGAATCACTATAGGTCAAGATCAAAGAATGCAATCTTACAAGACATGCTTCTTAGAGGGGAAGATACTAGGCCATCTTGAAGACACTTATATAATATTAAATGGGATGGTACTATATTATCTTTTAAGAGTGAATTTAGTTAATACAAGAGGCCAACCCAAATCCAAAAACCTCCAGTGGGTTGTTTGGTTTTGTATTTAAATTTCAAATCTCTTAAAAAATAAAACTGAAAACAACAACACAAAACTGCTACTGCAAAATAAACTTCAAGCCTCCTCTGCAGTAAACCTCTCATAGTACTTAATCCCAGTATCTTCACTAAAGCAGGATATTGATATACCATTGGCCCATGTGATACCTAATATTATTTTTTTAAATTAATTTTTTTAAAGATCTTATTTATTTATTAGTTAGAGAGAGTGAGCACAGGCAGAGAGAGAGGCAGGCAGAGGCAGAGGGAGAAGCAGGCTCCCTGCCGAGCAAGGAGCCCGATGTGGGACTCGTTCCCAGGACGCTGGGATCATGACCTGAGCCGAAGGCAGCCGCTTAACCAACCGAGCCACCCAGGCGTCCCGATACCTAACATTATTATAGCAAAAGATACTCTACCATATTTTGTTACTCACGATTCTCCCTGGAATTAATTTACAAAGAATAACTTGGACATAACATATCCTGACTCCCTATAAAAATACCTCTACTTAAAGATAATTTCAGTTAAGGAGTAAAATTTGTCAGTAATGTGGGTTATTGATAGAAACTTTTCAATTAGCTTAAAGTCTTGATATGCAGAGTTTTATATAAATTGTGTGTATAGTGTAGAGGAAGTTCAAAAGAAATGGAGGATGTAAAAAAAAAAAAAAAAGAAATGGAGGATGTATCTCTTAGAAAAGGGCTTCTCAAACTATCTGAGACAAAAGGACAACTTTTTCCTTTCCAATCTGCCAAAAAAAAATACTCTGGCTGATAAAAATAAGTCACTAAAAAAGATATACAAAAAGATATAAAAGACATAAAAAAAGATATACAAAACATATTACCATACCATTATCACATTGCTACAGGAATTTATCAACATTTACTCTCAATTTTTACATGCACCTTGTCTCAGACTGGTTATAAATTTACAAATAAGTATTGGTCTTTGAGCCACACTCTACAAAGCAATGTCTTTAATCATACTTACATGTTTATACACACAACCATAAATATGTAAAGAATTCATACCAGTAAGTTTTTAAGATACCTTTTCCTATAAGGACTCCAATTTTTGAGTCTAATTTTTCCCCTGGGTCACAACTTCTTGTCACTAATTTGAGAACTGGAAGAAAAGGTCTGACATCACAGAGTCTTCTTGTTTCATCCTCAAGTTCCTCATATACAGCAGTCTGATTCACACATGCAAACATATAGGAGTCAATTTCCATAAGGAGGTTAAACATTGGGTAATTGTGAACTTGCTTCCATAACATCTGCAGGAAAAAAATAAGATACTTTCTGGAACAGAAAAACTTATTCAAGTGTACAAAGATACATCTACAAAGATACTCACTACAGCACTCTCTATAAAACTCAAAAACATAGGACAAGCCAAATGTTTAGCAATGAAGGACTGGCTAAATCAACTATAAAATATTACAAATCTGTAAATATAAAATAAAAATACACAGTAACATAGAAAGTTGTCCAAGATATATAAAGTTTTTTGTGTTTTTTTTTTAAATACCAACTTACAAGATGGGATCAGGAGGGAGACAAACCATAGGAGGCTCTTAATCTCACAAAACAAACTGAGGGTTGCGGGGGGTGGTGGAGGGGTATGGAAGGGTGGTTGGATTATGGACATTGGGGAGGGTATGGGCTATGGTAAGCGCTGTGAAATGTGTAAGCCTGATGATTCACAGACCTGTACCCCTGGTATAAAAATAATTTGGAAAAAATAAATAAAATACTTATAAAGGAATACATATAGTATTAACCCATATTTGTAAGTAATAGTATAATGCACAAAAAAATGCATTTACATAAACAAAATTAAGTATCTACCAGACCTTTTAAGAGAGAGGACTCAAAATCAGAAATGAAAGAGAAGTTACAACTGACACCACAGAAATACGAAAGATTTTTAAGAGACTACTATAAAAAATTATATGGCAACAAACTGGAAAACCAAAAGAAACAGATAAATTCCTAGAAACATATAATCTTCTAAGGCTTAATTAGAAAAAAAGAAGATACTCTGAACAGACTGATAACCAGTAATGAAATTGAATCAATAATTAAAAAAAACCTGCACCAGGGTGCCTAGGTGGCTCAGTGGGTTAAAGCCTCTGCCTTCAGCTCAGGTCATGATCCTGGGGTCCTGGGATCAAGCTCCACATTGGGCTCTCTGCTCCGCAGGGAGCCTGCTTCCCCCTCTCTCTCTGCCTATTTGTGATTTCTGTCAAATAAATAAATAAAATCTTTTTAAAAACCTGCACCAAAAAAAAAAAGTCTAGGGGCAGTGGGTGGCTGAGTCAAGTAAACATTGGCCTCTGGCTTAGGTCAGGAGTAGCCACTCCCCCAACCCTACCCCACCCTATAAGGAAGGCTCCCTGCTTCTCCCTCTCCCTACTGCCACTTCCCACTTGTGTTCTCTCACTCTCTCTGTGTCAGATAAATAAATAAAATCTTAAAAAAAAGAACACCTGTTGTTTCCATACACTAACAAAGAAATGAAAACAATGCCATTTATAAGTATATCAAAAAAAAAAAACCCAAACCTAGCCTTATGCTAAGTAAGTAAGTCAGAGAAAGACAAACACCATATGATCTAACTTATACATAGAATCTAAAAAACAAAACAAATAAAAACAGAAACTAATAAATACAAGAACAAACTGGTGATTGCCAGAGGGGAGGGGGAAGGAGGTGAAATAGATGAAGGGGGTTAAAAAATCAAAATACCAGTTATGAAATAAATAAATCATGGAGATGAAAAGTACAGCAGAAAGAATACAGTCAATAATATTGGAATAACTGGGGGCGTCTGGGTGGCTCAGTAGGTTAAGCCTCTGCCTTCAGCTCAGGTCATGATCTCAGAGTCCTGGGATCCAGCCCCACATCGGGATCTCTGCTCAGCGGGGAGTCTGCTTCCCCATCTCTCTCTGCCTGCCTCTCTGCCTACTTGTGATCTCTCTGTCTCTCAAATAAATTTAAAAAAAAATCTTTAAAAAAAAATTGGAATAATTGGGTATGGTGATAGACAGTAACTATACATATCATGGTAAACATTTCATAATGTATATAATTGCTGAATCATAGTTTGTACCCCTGAAAGTAATATAATATTGTATGTCAACTCTACTTCAATTTTTTTTAAAAAGTGATTATCTATGAAGATGTCTATATTTACCTTTTTTTTTTTAAGATTTTATTTATTTGCTTGACAGAGAGAGACAGTGAGAGAGGGAATATAAGGAAGGGGAGTGGGAGAGGAAGAGGCAGGCTTCCCGCAGAGCAGGGAGCCCAATATGGGGCTGGATTCCAGGATGCTGGGATCATGACCTGAGCAGAAGGCAGACGCTTAAGGACTGAGCCACCCAGGCACCCTCATATTTACCATTCTTATGAACATAAGTAACTTCTAATTACAAAAAAAAAAAAAAATCCAGAAAATTCAAAGTATGTACCATCACATCACTCCCTTACAAAATATTATTTTTTCCTGGATTCTTTTCTATTCACCAGGATTATCATCATTAATTAACAGTGCCCTGTCAGAAGAAGCAGAATTAATCTCTTGTCATCTTCCCCCAAGTTCCCTGAATTAAATCATATAAAAGAAGGTCACCATTCAAATGGCAAGGTGGATTACAAATTTTTAACTGCAGCCAATACAAAAACCAAGAGCTGAGAATAACAGACCCTAGTAAAAATCATAGCTAATCTTCAGATTCAGTTATATTCAGGAGAAAGCAGTGCTGGGCAACAAAAGAAAAAATAGGTAAACTGGATTTCATCAAAATTTTAAAAATTTTATATGTCAAAGGACAGTACTGTGAGTGAAAAGGCAACCCAAAGAATGGGAGAAAATATTTGCAAATTATATATCTGATAAGAGATTAATATCCAGGATATATGAAGAATCCTATGACTCAACAACAAGAAGCAAATAACTGAATTACAAAATGTACAATGGTCTTAAGCAGAAAATTCTACAAACAGCCATTAAGAACATGAAAAGATGCTCAACATCATTCATAATTAGGGAAATACAATTGAAAACTGCAATAAGATACCATTTCACAGCTATAAAAAGTTATTATAGGGGCATCTGAGTGGCTCAGTGGGTTGGGCCTCTGCCTTTGGCTCAGGTCATGAACTCAGGGTCCTGGGATCTAGCCCCACATCGGGCTCTCTGCTCAACGTGGAGCCTGCTTCCCCCTCTCTCTCTACCTGCCTCTCTGCCTACTTGTGATCTCTCTGTTAAATAAATAAATAAAATCTTTAAAAAAAAGTTATTATAAAAAAACAAGCAACAAAAACAGAAAATAACAAGTGTTGGCCAGGATGTGGAGAAACTAGAACTCCTGAGTATTGCTGGTGGGAAAGAAAAAGGATAACGCAACTATGGAAAACAGTTTGGCAGTTCTTTAAAAAGTTAAAACAGAGTTACCAAAAGACATAAAAATTCCATTTCCAGACATATACCCCAAAAAATTGGCAGCAGGGACTCAAACAGATACCTGTACACCAATGTTCACAACAGCCAAAAGACTGATACAATCAAAATATCCATCAAGAGGGGGAGCCTGGGTGGCTCGGTGGGTTAAAGCCTCTGCCTTCAGCTCAGGTCATGATCCCAGGGTCCTGGGATGGAGCCCCACATTGGGCTCTCTGCTCAGCGGGGAGCCTGCTTCCCCACCTCCTTTCTCTCTGCCTGCCTCTCTGCCTACTTGTGATCTCTATCAAATAAATAAATAAAATATTTTTTAGAAATATCCATCAAGAGATGAACAGAAAAACAAAATGTGGCATAAAATTCTAAGCAATGGAATTTCACTAAGTCTTAAAAAGTAATGAAATTTGGACTTATATTACAATATGGATGACCTCTGAAAATATTAGGGTAGGTAAGATAAGTCAGACACAAAAGGACAACTACTGTTTGACTCCACTTTTATAAGGTAGCTGGAATAGACAAATTCCTAGAGACAGAAACTAGAATAGGGATTAACAGAGACTTGGAGAAGAAAGTTTTTTATTTAATGAGAACAGTGTTTGTGTTTCTGTATAGGGTTGATAGTTAGGCAATACTGTGAATGTATTTAATACCACAGAATTATGCACCTAAAAAATTATTTTTACGGTAAACTTCACATTATGTATGTTTTACAATTGAAAGAATGGAGTGCATGAATGCTTAATCCAGCTTCAGGTGCAGCCACAGACATCCATACTTGTCACTGGTGACTATAATGATAAGTACTGAACCTGTACACCAGGTTAATAACTCTGAATCTTGGGATACCTAAAATAATTTTCGTGTTGTTTTTTTTTCCTATTTCAGGGATCATGCAGTTTTAGAATTCTCATGTCTCCCAGATGAAGAAGATTGGAAAAGAGTTAAGAGGCTGTCCAAAGTCAAGAACTTTAAAAAGGTTTATCATAAATACTTTTTCTTAAAAATATCGTATCCTCTGATTTTCATATTGTATTCAGCTATTTGGGAAGCATTAAAGAGAAAGTTTAGGAAAATAATTTCATTTACATTTCACTGTACTCACAAATCAATACCACTCATGAATTCACGTGAAAAAATAATCCAACAAAACAAGCAAGACTTGTGTATATAAAAAAGCTGTGGGGCGCCTGGGTGGCTCAGTGGGTTAAAGCCTCTGCCTTCAGCTCATGATCTCAGGGTCCTGAGATCGAGCCCCGCATTGGGCTCTCTGCTCAGGGGGGAGCTTGCTTCCTCCTCTCTCTCTGCCTGCCTCTCTGCCTACTTGTGATCTCTGTCAAATAAATAAATAAAATCTTTAAACATAAATAAATAAATTAATTGATTGATTAATTTTAAAAAGGAATAGCTTCCAAACTGATGGTTACTAGAAGGGAGGTGGTTGGGGGGAATGGGTGGAATAGGTGATAGGGATTAAGGAGTGCAGAATGCACTTGTAGTGATTAGCACATGGTATTGTTTGCAACTGTTGGATCGGATCACTGTATTGGATACCTGAAGCTTACATCACACTGTATATTAACTAACTGGAATTTAAATTAAAACTTAAAAAAAAGAAAAAAAAAACTTGCTTCCAAAGGAGGGCACGCTATTCACTACTAGGGGAAAACTTTTTCTTTTCCACAATCATCATGAAGAGTAGTGGGGGTATGGAGGGAAGAAGAAGAATGAAAAAGGGAAAAGACAACCAACCAAAAATCACATACAAAAAAGTATGACAAGTTCAAAGATAGTACTTAAAAAGATTTTAACTCAAAACTTTCTTTGACAATGTCAAATTCCTTTAAACAACCTGAATGAACATTTCAAACTAACAGGTATTACATATGGATTAAAAGTGAGAGTGAGAATTACTTTTTATACATGTACAAAAGGCATGTATCAAAATCTTTAAAATATAGTGGCCTAAACGTTAATTTTCCCTCAAACTGACCATATGATTTATATTAATAACATTTTCTATAATAGAATAACATCTTCCCCTAAATGATATAGTAAGTAAGCTACATTTATAAAAATTCCACCTATTAACATACCTGTTTAATATAGGAAATGGTAGCTTCCCGAGGAACCTCCAGCTGAATATAAATCCCAGTGGGCAAAAGGAAATCCACAGGTATGGAGCCATCAGATGCTAACTGTGAATCCACTGCCCAGATGTCAAGGATGTCTGCCATAGCAGGAGGCATTATGAAACTGAAGCACATTCATAACCATGGGGCCCTAGAAATTATTAAGTAAAACATAGTGAAACAGAAAATCAGCCAAATCTTATAAAACATGCTAAAGCCCACCAATCCATAATTAGTCTTTGGATTTCAATATAGCCAATAATATAGCAGATGGCTAATTAAAGATTAAGCCACCAGAAACAAATTATTTGAAAACACTTTCGGTTATCATTAGATCCATTAAACACACACAAGCACTACTCAGACTCAACACAAGTATACCACATATGAAAAATGAAAGATTTAAGATTAGAGGTTTCTAAGAAATTCAGTTAACAACCATTCAACAGGTGATTCCAGATTTTACTTAAATAATATTGGCTTCTTTGGCTGAGTTCTTCTCTGCAAACTCCAATGAAAACAGCAGTCAAGAGGGCCTTCTTTCAAATATAATTTTCTATTTGGGCACCTGGGTGGCTCAGTCAGTTGAGCATCTGCCTGACCCTTGATTTCAATCAGATCACGATATTGGGGTCATCAGGCCAAGCCCTGTGTTGGGCCCCATGCTCGGCAAGGAGTTTGTGCTTTTCTCCCTCTTTCTCAAACTGCCTCCCCTTCGCCCCATTGTGCACACTCACTCTAAAATAAATAAATCTTTTTTTTTTAATTTATCAATCTCATGCGAGAAACAAAATGTCATGAACTTACAGTCTCATGACCCATCACCTAAGAATTAAAAACACCAAATCCCTCAACCCAGCTGGCAAGACCCTTTATGCTATGTTTCTGGACTAATTTCCTTTGCTTGTCCTAATACTGCACTGCCTCTAATCTGCTGTTAGAACTATGTTCAGACAAATGTTGACACTCCTGGAATCAAACCCCTATTCCAACAAATGTGCCCCTGAACTACACCTTGAAGACTTCCTTGAGAGCTTCCTTGAAGAAAGCACAGCAACAGGGGCGCCTGGGTGGCTCAGTGGATTAAAGCCTCTGCCTTCTGCTCAGGTCATGATCCCAGGGTCCTGGGATCGAGCCCCACATCCGGCTCTCTGCTCAGCCAGGAGCCTGCTTCCCTCCCTCTCTCTCTGCCTGCCTCTCTGCCTACTTGTGATCTCTGTCTGTCAAATAAATAAATAAAATCTTTAAAAAAAAAAAAGCACAGCAATAATAGTGGGAAGAACATGGGCACTGAAGTTAATTAAATCAAGATTCAAATCCCATTTACTGAAAGAAACAAGAGCCAACTTGAAGCATTTCTGAGTATCAGAAATACTCATAACATCCATGGGTTGAAATGTATCAAAAAATATACAAATGAGTGACTTAATAATAATAAAATGAAATGATATATAATGATATAATAATAATAAAATGAAACAAATAAATAATTTACTGATTACCACTGGAAATTGCTAAGACCAACTCCCTATTCTGAAAGTTGATAAAGAATGGGGAAGCAAGGGATGCCTGGGTGGCTCAGCTGGTTAAGCAGCTGCCTTCAGCTCAGGTCATGATCCCAGCGTGGTGGGATCCAGTCCCACATCAGGTTCCTTGCTCAGCAGGGAGCCTGCTTCTCCCTCTGCCTCTGCCTGCCACTCTCTGCTTGTGCTCACTCTCTCTGTCAAATAAATAAATAAAATCTTAAAAAAAAAAAAAAAAGAATGGGGAAGCAAATCAAACATGTTTTGACCAGCTTATTCCAAATATTTCAGGGTAACCAAATGACTGATGAGGGTAAGGTTTTTTCCTTAATTTTTAGAACTTTAGTTCTTAAGCACAGAAAGAATGATAAAATTAGAAAACCACCATTGTGCAACCTCTAATGAAACAATGAATCTAGGCAATAATACATAATTTATGGACGCTAAAAAAATTTTACAAAATAAAGTGAAAGGATGATGAGGAACTTTATAATGAACAGTATCAGGTTAACACTATCTAAATCCTGTGAATAATCCAGACATATGTCTCCTCCTATAATGCAACAGAAGTACTAACTACACCCTAGAGGATATAGTTGATTTAAAAAAAACAAACAAACAGGGAAGCCTGGGTGGCTCAGCTGGTTAAGCGGCTGCCTTTGGCTCAGGTCATGACCCCAGCATCCTGGGATGGAGTCCCACATTGGGGTCCTTGCTCAGCAGGGAGCTTGCTTCTCCCTCTGCCTCTGCCTGCCACTCTGTCTGCCTGTGCTCACTCTCTCTGACAAAACTAAAAACAAACAAACAAGCAAAAAGAACCTGAATTTAATCAAGACTCTAAATCTGAACTATTTATTAGTTTACAAGAAATAGGAAAATAGAAAAAGGAATTAAAGACTTCAAGGAAGCATCAGTCAAGTTCCTAATAAATCATCAATAAAAAAAGTAAGCAACAAAAACAAAACAAGCTAATCAACAATAAGAAAAGAAAATGGTGCAAGGACTGTTAAGAAATCAACACTTAGGGGGCGCCTGGGTGGCTCAGTGTTGGTTAAAGCCTCTGCCTTCGGCTCAGGTCATGATCCCAGGGTCCTGGGATGGAGCCCTGCATCAGGCTCTCTGCTCAGCGGGGATCTCTGTCTGTCAAATAAAAATAAATCTTTACAAAAAAAAAAAAGAAAGAAAAAGAAATCAACACTTAGGAGGGGCACCTGGATGGCTTAGTTGGTTAAGCCTAGTACTCTTCATTTTGGAATAGGTCATGATCTCATAGTTCTAAGATCAAGCCTTGCCTCAGTTCCGTGTTGGGGGTAGAGACAGATAAATCCAACACTTATTTCACCAAATCAGCTATAAAAACCTATCTTTAGGGACGCCTGGGTGGCTCAGTCGGTTAAGCTGCTGCCTTCAGCTCAGGTCATGATCCCAGGGTCCTGGGATCAAGTCCCACATCAGGCTCCTTGCTCGGCAGGGAGCCTGCTTCTCTCTCTGCCTCTGCCTGCCACTCTGCCTGCTTGTGCGTGCTCTCTCTTTCTCTGACAAATAAATAAACAAAATCTTTTTAAAAAAACTATCTTGGGGCGCCTGGGTGGCTCAGTGGGTTAAGCTTCTGCCTTCGGCTCAGGTCATGATCTCAGGGTCCTGGGATCAAGTCCCGCATCAGGCTCTCTGCTTGGCAGGGAGCCTGCTTCCTCTTCTCTCTCTGCCTGCCTCTCTGCCTACTTGTGATCTCTCTCTGTCAAATAAATAAATAAAATTTTTTTAAAATAAAAAAATAAAAATTGAAAAAACTATCTTTAAAACAAACTGGGAAATTTAAATATGAATTAAATATTAGATGATTTTAAGGAAATACTGTTGCATTTGTGAAGTGTAATAATGATCTGGTCATGGGGCACCTGCCTGGCTCATTTAATGAAGAATGTGACTCTTACTCGTGGGGTTGAGTTCAAGCCCCACATTTGGTGGAGAGACTACTTAAAAATGGGATGTTAATAGATTAAGATCTATCTATATGCTGCCTACAAGAGACTCACTTTAGACCTAAAGACACCTGCAGATTGAAAGTGAGGAGATGGAGAACCACCTATCATGCTAATGGATGTCAAAAGAAAGCTGGAGAGAGAGCAGAGGGGAGCAGAAGGAAAGAGCAGAGGGAGAGAGCAGAGGGAAAGAGCAGAGGAACAAGGAGGAGATATCCTGCTAGGCAGGGAGCCCTATGTGGGGCTTGATGGACTCAATCCCAAGACCCTGAGATCAAGAGCTGAGCCAAAGGCAGATACTTAAACAACTGAGCCACCCACGTGCCCCAAAACTGGTCTGCTTTCTTAGACCATACACAAAAATAAATTCAAAATAGATGAAAGACGTTAGTGTGAGACAAGAAACCATCAAAATCCTATAGGAGAACACAGGCACCAACCTCTCTGACCACGGCTGTAGCAACTTCTTACTAGACATATCACCAGAGGCAAGGGAAACAAAAGCAAAAATGAACTATTATGACTTCATCAAGATAAAAGCTTCTGCACAGTGAAGGAAAGCAATCAACAAAACTAAAAGGGAGCTACAGAATAGAAGATATCTGCATGACATACTGATAAAGGGTAAGTATCCAAAATCTACAAAGAACTTAAGAAACTCAACACCCAGAAAACAAATAACCCAGTTAAGAAATGGGCAGAAGTCATGAAGACATTTTTCCAAAGAAGACATTTAGATGGCTAACAGACACATGAAAAGATGCTCAACATCACTCATCATCAAGGAAATACAAGTCAAACCACAATGAGATACCATCTCACACCTGTCAGAATGGCTAAATTAACAACACAAGAAACAACAGGTGTTGGCAAGGATGTGAGAAACCGCACTCCCTGAATATTCAAGTCTTTACTGATTCCTCTCTCCTAACTCTTAAACTATATAATCTGGACCCATTACACTGACACTTATACAGGCCCTGAATCTTTCCCATGTGCCAGTCTTGTTTCTGTAGGCAAGATAGCGCACTAATGAAAGACTGTGGTCTCAGAATCCAACAGCTTACTTGTGAGAGCTCGTTCCATCCCTTACAGGCTGAAAGATCTCGGGCAAATCATGTATCTTCTCCCCTACTTAAGTTCCCTTATCTGTGAAATGGTGAAATCAACAGAGTTATAAAATTGAAGAAAGAACGCCTGGAACTTAGTAAGTCAAATATAAATATTTGCAGCTAACTTGTTTTTTTTTAATTCAAAAGCCTTAAGTTCTTTTGAGCTATGAATTATATATTGTCAACTACTTTCATTTCCCCAAAAGTGATCAGCACACAGTAGCCATTTTGTAACTGTTCAGTGTTTTTAAGACAAAACATTATTATCCCTACTCCTACAATTAAAAAAAAAGCTCACAGGGTAATAAGAAAATCTAAAACAACTAAAGGTGAGTTCTTACTCTGTGTCATCATTCTAGTAATTTCTTCACATGCATTTTTGCATTTTATCCTTACTACCATCCTATGGTAATATTATTACTCCTTGAGGAACTTAAAGAGGTTGGTATCTCATAGCTACCACGTGGCAGTCCTGGATTTGAACTTGGGTCTAGCTGCGGGTGTGAGCCCTATACAACCCTCTGCATAATAACTATTAAAGTACCAGAAAAAAGTCTTTATTATTATATTATTACTAACCATAATAAACCACACGTTAACTATAAGCTTCTTGAGGGCTTGACCCATGCTTTTATTTTTGCTTTTTTTCCCCCCACGCTTCTTTTTTTTTTTTTTTTTAAGATTTTATTTATTTATTAGAGAGAGAGAGAGCACAGGCAGACAGAGAGGCAGGCAGAGGCAGAGGGAGGAGCAGGCTCCCTGCCCAGCAAGGAGCCCGATATGGGACTCCATCCCAGGACACTGGGATCATGACCTGAGCCGAAGGCAGCCGCTTAACCAACTGAGCCACCCAGGCGTCCCTCCCCCCACGCTTCTTAAAGTACTGTCTCTTACCACAGTATATGGAGAAATCATTAAACTTGGGCACTCTACACTGATACTTTATTATAAAGATTTATTTTTATTTATATTTATATGACAGAGCACAAGCAAGGGGAGTGGCAGGCAGAGGGAGAGGGAAGAGAGCCTAATGCGGGACTCGATCCCAGGGCCCTGGAACCACGACCTGAGCCGAAGGCAGACACTCAACCGACTGAGCCACCCAGGCACCCTAAACTGATACTTTTATAAACATGAACAAACTACACACAGTTACTACAGATGTCATTAACAGTCACTGGTCCTGGAATAGTTTTAGGTACATCACTGCAGAACAGTCTTTTGAGAATGTCTTTAGGAGAGTTGTTTTTCAACCTTGCAAATAGCAGGTGTTCAAGAAAATATGTTACACAAAATTATAAAGACCGTGCTTTGCTTACTTTCATCACCACCACACAAAGATGGGGGAAAGCCACCTCCTGAATACCAAGTCACAGCATGTATGACATGAATCAGGAATTTGCAACAAAAGCTGAGAGGAAAAACAGAAATTTGCATTTAAAATAGAGAAGGGCTTATGAAACATCAGCCACCTATCATACAATTACAATCATGATAAACCTGTACATGCCCCTCCTTTCTTTAGCTCTTAATTTTCATGACTCTTAGTAAACAAACTTACAGATGGGGTGGTCAAACTAAACCCACAGGATAACTTATGGCTCTTCAGAATATCATGTACAACACTGTACACAGGTACTGAGAGAGAGGGCATACTTACAAAATGTGCTGTGCTGTTATTAAAACAGCATGTCCTTTATCAGATTAAAACTGTGACGTGGTTGCTAAACAATTGAGGTATCAAACCAAATGCTAACAGATAAATCTTTTGTAGATATTTTGAAAAAAAATTACTGCTACACATTCAAATATAAAATATATCTGGTTCCTATTTCCTTTTGTCACCTTATTTCATAAGGAGCACAACAGTAAGTCCAGCCTAAGAATTAACTCAAGAGTTTCCAGTTGGGAGATGCCTTAAGAGTTACAAACCCTGGGGCCCCTGCGTGGCTTGGTCAGTTAAGCATCATTGGCTCAGGTCATCATCCCAGGGTTCTGGGATAGCCCCGAGTCAGGTTCCCTGCTTAATGGGGAGCCTACTTCTTCTCCTGTTGCCCCTTCCCACACTTGTTCTCTCTCTTTCTCTCTCTCCCAGTTTCTCTCAAATAAATAAATAAAATCTTAAAAAAAAGAGTCACAAACCCTGAGGTGCCTCCAGGTTGAGCCTGTAATTCTTGATTTCAGCTCAGGTCATGACCTCAGGGTCATGGGATCCAGCCCTATAAGGGCATTGGGCTCTGCTCAGCAGGCAGTCTGCTTGAGATTCTCTCTCTCCCTCTGCCCCTCCCCTGTACACTCACTCTCTCTCAAATAAATAAATCTTAATAAAAAAAAAAGTTAGAAACCCTTCTCATTTTAAAAATAAGAAATGTAAGGCCCAGAGAAATTAATTATCGAGGATGACACAGCAACAGAGCTAGAACCAAAGTCAGATTTTTCCCAAGCAATTAGCATACCTTTTAAAGTCTTTTTCCCCCTTATTTTTTTGTTTTCCTTTTCTCTTTTTTAGAAATGACTTATTTTAGAGAGAGTGAGTGAGCACGTGTTCGTGGCTGTGAACAGGAGCAGAGGCAGAGGGAGGAAAGAATCTTCAGCAGATCAGTGGGGAGGCCTGATGTAGGGCTCAATCTCAGGACCCTGAGATCATGATCTGAGATGAAACAAAGAACCAGAGGCTTAACTAATTGGGCCACCCAGATGCCCCCTCCTTTTCCCTTTAAAAGAAGTGTCCTTCCCAGGGCTACCTAGCCCCACAGAATCTCCAGTTTTCCATCACTCTTCTGTTTGAACATGTAGGCAATGATCAAAGCGTGAGCACAAGCATGAAACAACTATGAAAACAACTCTTCCAGGAAGCTATCAGAGGGCATGGAACTTTAGCAATGACAATCAGCTCAACTAAAACCCTTATACATTATAAACCTATATCCTGTCAATTGTTCACTGGCAGAAAAAGAGGAAAGGATTTAAACATTCTCAGTCTCCCTAGGAGTATGTCATCAGAGCCATTAGATTTTACACTTTTTTAAATCAAATCATAAGCAGAAACCAACATAAACTTACAGATGAACAAGTTTAACCAAAAACTACTCTGCAAATTATGGAAGAAATTTTAAGAGAGACTGAAAGACAATTTTTAAAAAATTAAATGCAACAGGAGTGCCTGGCTAGCTCTCTTGGTGAAGCACGGGACTCTTGATCTCAGGGTTTTGAGTTCAAGGCCCACACTGGGTGTGGAAATAACTTAAAAAATTTTTTAAATCTTTTAAAACATTTTTTTTAAGATTTTATTTATTGGGGCGCCTGGGTGGCTCAGTGGGTTAAAGCCTTTGCCTTGGGCTCAGGTCATGATCTCAGGTCCTGGGATGGAGCCCGGCATCAGGATCTCTGCTCAGCAGGGAGCCTGCTTCCTCCTCTCTCTCTGCCTGCCTCTCTGCCTACTTGTGATCTCTGTCCAATAAATAAATAAATCTTAAAAAAAAAAAAAGATTTTATTTATTTATTTGACAGACCGAGGTCACAAATAGGCAGAGAGGCAGGCAGAGAGCGGGGGGCGGGCGGGCGGGTGGGGAAGCAGGCTCCCCACAGAGCACAGAGCCCAATGTGGGGCTCGATCCCAGGACCCTGGGATCATGACCCAAGCCGAAGGCAGAGGATTTAACCCACTGAGTCACCCAGGTGCCCCCAAAATTTTGTTAAATCTTAAAACAAAAATTAAATGCAGTAGAATTTACCTAATATTCATTTCTGTCTTATTATATGATATAGCTAGAAGATAAGTGAATGTTCATAAAAAAACATTAGCACTTGGGGTGCCTGGGTGGCTCAGTCAGTTAAGCATCTCTCTCTGGCTCAGGTCACGGTCCCCGGGTCCTGGGACTGAGCCTCAAGTTGGGCTACCCGCTCAGCAGGGGTGCCTGCTTCTCCCTCTTCCTCTCCCTCTGCCCCTGCTTGTGTGCTCCCTCTCTCACTCATTCTGTCTCTCAAATAAATAAATGAAATCTTTAAAAAAAAATTAGCACTGAAAGGGGCTGTACACATTTGAAGATCACTATCTTTGCTATCTCAAACATTCAGGTTTCAGTCAGACACCAAGTAAAAGATGGGATCTTGATTCATATGGGCCTCAGTTCTGCCATCCACATTGTTCAAAAACAACAAATCAGCCTCAACTGATTTGTTTACAGAGAAGCATTATACTAAGCACTGAAAATGTGAACAGAGTAGAACCTGATTTTGTAAAGACTGCTATTTTATCTGAATCATCATAAGTCTATGTAAAAGACACCTCCAAAGATGGGGCGCCTGGCTGGCTCAGTCAGAGAAGCATGTGACTGACTCTTGATCTCAGGGTCGTTAGTTCAAGCACAACAATGGACACGGAGCCTACTTTTAATTAATTAATTTAAAGTACAGATTTATATTCTTAGTACTTAACTTCAATATAAGCAGAATACATTTATAAATATTTAGTGTGTCTCTGTAAAACAAGTTTTTTCATTTTAAGTCAGATTTATTTCAATCTCCATGACAGCAGAGCAATTTTTTAAAACCACAACACATATACTTAATATACCAAAATGATTTCTGTGTCTAACCTAGGCACAGACAAAACTGCTGTCTTGCTTAAGGAAATTTCTCTCTTATACAACTTCCCAACAAGCAATCTCTAATGCACAGACAGCTAGTTCCCATCATAGTACATATCCTGAAGAGGAAAACACAGCCAGCAATTAAAATAGCACAAATTTAAATGAAATATATATTGTTACTAAAGTTCCCCACTCCCCAAAAAATAGGTCACTACTGTCTTTGGGTCTTAAAAGAGAAGCTCCAAAATATATTCAAATTCAATAGAGCAATCATCTCAGATAAAATTATCCACTATGTAAATGTTACTTAACTCTGGAAGGTAAGATCTAATGTATAAAAGTCATCAAGTATTTAACTTTGAATTTTATCATTCTCTTTAATCGAGTATATGGTTCATCAATATTGAACCAGATCCAGAGATTTTATTATTGGAACACCAAGAAGTTCTTTTCATAATACGGTTTCACCTACACATTATGTTGTACAACTTGAATGGTATAACCTTGGTAATTTACTTCCCTCTCTGACCTTCAGTTTCCTAATTTATAAACAGGAGTAAGTAATTTTTACTTTGCAGAGTTGGTGTAAGGATTAAATAAAATGGTGTATACACAAAAGCACACTGCATAGCACTTTACATATAAAGTGTGGCTCAGTTGGTTAAGAATCTGACTCTTGGGGGACGCCTGGGTGGCTCAGTTGGTTAAGCAGCTGCCTTCAGCTCAGGTCATGATCCCAGCATCCTGGGATTGAGTCCCACATCGGGCTCCCTGCTTGGCAGGGAGCCTGCTTCTTCCTCTGCCTCTGCCTGCCACTCTGTCTGCCTGTGCTCCTCTGTCTGCTTGTGCTCGCTCTCTCTCTCACAAATAAATAAATAAAATAAAATCTTTAAAAAAAAAAAAAAAAGAATCTGACTCTTGGGGCGCCTGAGTGGCTCAGTGGGTTAAAGCCTCCGCCTTTGGCTCAGGTCATGATCCCAGGGTACTGGGATAGAGCCCCGCATCGGGCTCTCTGCTCATCAGGGGGCCTGCTTCCTCCTCTCTCTCTGCCTGCCTCTCTGCCTACTTGTGATCTCTGTCTGTCAAATAAATAAATAAAATCTTAAAAAAAAAAAAAAAAAAAAGAATCTGACTCTTGGTTTCAGCTCAGGTCATGAGCCTGCTCAAAAGATTCTCTCTCTCTGCCCCTCCACCTGCTTGCTCACCCTCTCCCTTTCTCTCGTAAATCTTTTTTTTTTTAAATTAAAAAATAAAAATAAAAAATAAAAAGCACACAATAATCGATGACTAATATTAATTTACAATAATACTTGTTTCTTTCCAAGGAGAAGAACAGCCACGACTCCTTTCCACAGCATACAACAATGACCCTGACTGCCTGGTGTGAAAGGAATTAGAAGAAAGTTCCTCAAAAGGTGATCTCTAGTGACCTACCAGGTGGTTGGCTCACATAATTTCCCAAATATAATCACAGTTTGTACAGAAATCACACAAAACAGTTCTGGGTTAGAAGAGCTGTAATGATTAATTTCTCTTGGCAAACAGTTGAAATGACGCTTCCAGACTTAGCAAATATATTTTTACTTCATTGTTACAGCAATTTAGTTTTGTTAAATATTTTTTACTATCATGTTGTATTATTCATTTTAGGGTAAATGGCTCAAAAACAGTTCAATGAAGCAACCAGAAGTAGAGGAGCAAAACACCAGTATATATTTCTTATAGAAAACCAATTTCCCGGGGTGCCTGGGTGGCTCAGTGGGTTAAAGCCTCTGCTTTCGGCTCAGGTCATGATCTCAGGGTCCTGGGATAGAGCCCCGCGTCGGGCTCTCTGCTCAGCAGGAAGCCTGCTTCCCTTCCTCCTCTTTCTCTGCCTGCCTCTCTGCCTACTTGTGATCTCTGTCAAATAAATAAACAAAATCTTTAAAAAAAAAAAAAAGAAAACCAATTTCTCCAACTACTAAAAAGGTTCCAAAACCATGATAAAGTTAATGCTAATGCTCACAGAGAAAGCAAAATGAGCTGCTGAGAGATTCCTCCATCACCTTACAATACTGGGCACTGCATAGTATCAGTGACATACAATATGACAGAGCAATTCCTACCACATATGCATAAGAGTAAAAATTTTGCTTTATTAAGGCCAAAACCCCTGGCAAATCCATCATGGTTCCTGAAGGAGAGGTGCTTAATGACTTTTTGTTCTGTTTATGAATGAAAAACTAAGCAACCATAGTTAAGGATTTTTCATTTAGTTTGTAATTTTCTAAGCCACAATATAGGCTCAAAAGCAGCACCTATAATTACTACTTATGGAATTAAAGTTCTCAAATCAACATCACTATGTCAGTGTTTGGTTGTAGTCAATGCATTCACAGTGATTCAAGCACAGATATAAGCACCTGACTTTGGGCTTCTATAGTTTTTGCTGTTGTTTTTTTTTTTTTTAAGATTTTATTTATTTATCTGACAGAGAGATCACAAGTAGGCAGAGAGGCAGGCAGAGAGAGGGGGGAAAGCAGACGCCCCACTGAGCAGAGAGCTCAGGACCCAGGACCCTGAGATCATGACCTGAGCTGAAGGCAGAGGCCCAACCCACTGCCCAAGCACCGCTGGGCTTCTACAGCTGTACCTGTGCATTTGTATAATGAAATGCATACCAATTTTTATCACAAATGACCTTCCTTTATATTGTAGTCAAAGCATCGTATCTTTCTTATAACATATGTAGGTAGATTATGTTAACTATAAATTCTATTTCAATATAATACAAGTATTACAAAATATGCTACAAGAAAGGGATGGGAGGGGCACCTGGATGGCTCAGTAGGTTAAATGTCCAACTCTTGATCTCAGCTCAGACCTTGATCTCAGGTTTGTGAGTTTAAGCCCTGCACTGGGCTCCACGCACAGCATGGGGCCTACTTAGAAAAAAAAAAATTGAGTCCAATAGGGTTTAGAAACACTGATATAAAATTCATCGGGGTTCTTTATAAGTACTATCTAGCTTTCTAGAAAGACATTTTCTAGAAAGTCTTTACCAATTTGTATTTCCTCTACATTGATGGATGTACATAGTATTAACAGAATTGTAATACAAGTTTTTAATTTTAGTCAATTATCTAAAGGCAAAAAAAGTTCTTGTGAGTTAAAGTGCATTTTTCTGATTACTTATAAAATCAAACTTTATTTTACTGAAATTTGAATTTCTGTATGTGTTTGGTCACACAGATGTTTCACTTAAACATTAATACTCTTTTCACTGCAAAGTAAATGATAACCATGTGAAAATGTTAGAATTATGAATCATGGTTTTATTTACCTGTTGCTTCCTTATCTTAGACTTTGCTACTTTTCATACATTAAGGTATACTATTCAAGTAAACTGAACACTTTGGCATCTTAGAGAATATCTGCTTTGAGAATAATTCTTATTATGATAATACAGAGCACTAAGGGAAACCTACCTGGCTCAGTCCGTAGAGAATAAAACTCTTGATCTCAGGGCTGTGAGTTTGAGCCCCATGCTGGGTATAAAGATTACATAAAAATAAAATCTTTAGGGGTGCCTGAGTGGCTCAGGCAGTTGAGTGTCAGACTCTTAAGTTCAGCTCAGGTCATGATCTCTGGGTTGTGAGATCAAGCCCCGAGTCAGACTCTGTGCTCCATGGAGAGTCTGAAATTCTTTCCCTCTGCCCCTATCCCACCCAAGCACATGCACATTCTCTCTCTCTCTCTCTCTCTCTCTAAAATAAGTATATAAATCTTTAATAAAAATCTTTAAAAGGGGTCGCCTGGGTGGTTAAGTCAGTTGGTTCAGTTGGTTAAGTGGCTGCCTTCGGCTCAGGTCATGATCCCTGCATCCTGGGATCGAGTCCCACATCAGGCTCCTTGCTCAGCAGGGAGCCTGCTTCTCCCTCTGCCTCTGCCTGCCACTCTGTCTGCCTGTACTCGCTCCCGCTCTCTCTGACAAATTTTAAAAAAAAAAAAAAAGTTAAAAAAAATCTTTAAAAATATACAAATAAGTAAAACATTTTTTTTAGTTTCAAGGTTTTAAATTCCACTTAGTTTGGGTACCTGGGTGGCTCAGTAGTTAAGCGTCTTCCTTCAACTCAGACCATGATCCCAGGGTCCTAGGATGGAGCCCCGCATCAGACTCCCTGCTCCCTGGGGAAGCCTGCTTCTCCCTCTCCCACCCCCCATGCTTGTGTTCCCTCACGCACTGCCTCCCTCTGTCAAATAAATAAATAAAACCCTTTAAAAAATAATTCTAGGGCACCTGGGTGGCTCGGTGGGTTAAAGCCTCTGCCTTCGGCTCAGGTCATGATCCCAGGGTCCTGAGATTGAGTTCCGCATCAGGCTCTCTGCTCAGCAGGGAGCCTGCTTCTCCAACTCTCTCTGCCTGCCTCTCTGTGCCTACTTGTGATCTCTGTCTGTCAAATAAATAAATAAATAAATTTTTTAAAAGTTTAAAAAAAAGAAAGAAATGATCACAAACTGTTATTTTTCAATTTTAATTTTTTCAATTTCAATTTTAATAATTTCAACTTTAATTTCAATTTTAATTCAATTAATTTTAATTATAATTTTTAATTTCAAATTTAATCAATATAATTCAATTTAATTTTTTTCAATTTTAACAATATGCCATTGTTTTTTCCTTTAAAGAAATTCCATGCACAGCATACTCTGTGTACTAACAATCAGTATTCAAAAAGCATTCTTGGTTTTGTTTGGAAAATATTACACATAGATCAATGGAATACAACAGACAACCCAGAAATAAACCGAAAATTATATAGTCTTAATCTCTGACAAAGGAGGCAAAATTATACAATGGGAAAAAGTCTCTTCAACAAATGGTACTGGGAAAGCTGGATAGCTACATGCAAAAGAATGGAACTGGACCACTTTCTTACACCATACACAAACATAAATTCTCAAAATGGATTAAGGACCTAAATGTGAGACCTGAAACCATAAAAACCCTGGAAGAGAGCACAGGCAGTAATTTCTCTTACATCAGCCATAGCAACATTTTTCTAGATATTTTTCCAGAAGGAAAGAGAAATTAAAAAAAAAAAAACAAAAAAAAAACCTATTGGGACTACATCACAATATGCACAGCAAAGGAAACAATCAACAAAACTAAAAGGCAATCTGTAGAATGTAAGTAGGTATTTGCAAATGACATATCTGATAAAGGGTTAGAATATTCTATAAAGAATTTCTACAACTCAACACCCAAAAAAACAAATAATCCAATTAAAAAATGGGCAGAAGACATGAACATTTCCCCAGAGAAGACATACAGATGGCCAAAAGTCACATGAAAAGATGCTCAACATCACTCATCACCAGGGAAATGCAAATCGTAACTATAATAAGAGATCACCTCATACCTGTCAGAATGGCTAAAATCAACAACACAAGAAATCACAAGTGTGGATGAGGATGTGGAGAAAAAGGAAACCTCGTGCACTGCTGGTGAGTATACAAACTGGTCCAGGCACTCAGGAAAAGAGTAAAGAGAATCCTCAAAATATTAAAAATAGAACCACCCCATGATCCAGTAATCACACTACTGAGTATTCACCCAAATAATACAAAACCACCAAGTCAAAGGAACAGGCACCCCTGTTTATAGCAGCATTATGTACAACAGCCAAGATAACAGAAACAGTCCAAGTGTCCACTGATATATGAATGGATAAAGAGATGGTATAGGGACACCTGGGTGGCTCAGTTGGTTAAGCGGCTGCCTTTGGCTCAGGTCATGATCCCAGCGTCCTGGGATCGAGTCCCACATCGGGCTCCTTGCTTGGCAGGGAGCCTGCTTCTCCCTCTGCCTGTGCGCGAGCTCGCTCTCTCTCTCTAACAAATATAAAATCTTTAAAAAAAAAAAAAAAGAGATGGTATATATATACAATGGAGTATTATTCAGACACTAAAAAGAATGAAATCTTGCCATTTGCAACAACACAGATGGAGCTATAGAGCATGATATTAAACAAAATACGTCAGTCAGGAAAGACAAATGCCATATGATTTCACTCATATGTGGAATCTGAGAAACAAAACAAATGACCAAAGGAAATAAAACAGAGAGAGAGAGAAACCATGAAACAGATTCTTAACTGAGAACAAACTGGTTAACAGAGAGGAGGTGGGTGGGAGGATGGGTGAAATAGGTGATAGGGATCAAGAGGAGAGCACTTGTTGAGATGTGCACTGGGCGATGTACGAAATTGTTGAATCACTATGTGTACGCCTGACACTGTATGTTAACTATACTGGAATAAAAATTAAATTACATTTTTCCAAAAGATGCAATGTATCCCAAAACTTATGGAGAACATCAAACTACAGGGTGCTCTACAATTCATGCCATTTACCTACATTTTTCTTCCACCTTCCACTGATAATCACTGAACAAATAATGTTTGAAACAAGCTGCACTGGGGTAGTACCTGGCTGGCTCAGTAAGTAGTGCATATGACTCTTGATCTCAGGGTGGTAAGTTTAAGACCCACACTGGACATGGAGCCTACTTTAAAAAACAAAACAACAACAACAACAAAAAAAACCTTTTTTTTATAGAAACAAGCTATATAGACTAGCTATATTCACTTAAAAAGCACTAGAGAATTTTAAATAATCCCCACATTCCCAACAACTTTTTAAAAGTCATTATTATTAGGTAAAAGTTTAAACATAAAATTTAGATAGAATAGTGGAATTCCGGGAAGCCTGGGTGGCTCAGTTGGTTAAGCGTTTGCCTTTGGCTCAGGTCATGATCCCAGCGTCCTGGGATCGAGTCCCACATTGGGCTCCTTGCTCAGCAGGGAGCCTGCTTCTCCCTCTGCCTCTGCCTGC
>RCUC01124457.1:0-32908 GCA_003697995.1 Taxidea taxus jeffersonii | reverse complement strand
TTAAAAAAAAAAAAAAAAAAGGGTAACTGGAACTCTATGGAAGTCCATTTTTTTTAGGATTTTATTTATTTGTCAGAGAGACAGCATGCCCAAGCAGGGGGAGCAGGCTCCCCACCGAGCAAGGAGCCCAATGCAGGACTCGATCCCAGCATCCTGGGATCCTGACCTGAGCTGGAGGCAGACACTTAACCAACTGAGCCACCCAGGCGTCCCTGGAAGTACGTATGTTGTTAATGAAATTATATATATAAATTTTCGAGTGAAGAGGCACTGGCTGAAATCACACACAGAAAAATTCATGTAAACTTTCACAAAAGACAAGCATTCCGGTTTTCTTTTTATTTTCAGTCCCATCATTATAGGAACAAATTAAGTTAAAAAAAATTTTTTTAATACTAGCTTCAGATGTAATAATGAACCTACATCTAGGATCTGAGTGAAGGAACTGGGAAGTAAACAACTAAGGGACAGTGGATCTATTTTCTGGTATTTAAACTAATCATCTGCAAAAAAAAAAAAAAAATTAGACCTGCTGTGCAATTGAAAAATTCTCAAAAGAAATAGGTTCCTAAGATTTAAAAAAAAGCTCTCAAAGGACATATGAAAAACCCTCCTCCTTCTTCTCCCCAGTCTCATTTATGAGGACAAGAAAAAAAAGTTTAAGTTCAAAGCATAAAACTCATTAATACAGATCTCTTGGGGTTCAATGGGAAGAATATGGGAAGAAGCATAATAAATGTACATGTTTAATGTAAGAGAGAATGAAATTCACAGAAGCAATATAAAAGATTATTTCAAATACCAAAAGAGAGGTATTTACCTTCAATTGATACTACAGTTTTTTAAAAGCCCATGTTTTTCTAGACAAAATCATTTAGAGGGGCATGTGGCTGCCTCAGTTGATAAGAGTATGAGACTCTTGATCTTGGGGTTGTGAGTTCAAGCCCCACGTTGGTCCTACAGCTTACTTTAAAAAATATAAAAATAGGGCCCCTGAGTAGCTCAGTCATGATCCCAGGGTCTGGGGATTGAGTCCTGACAGGCTCTCAGCCTACTAGGGAATCTACTTTTCCCTCTCCCCCTCCCTCGCGCTCGGGTGCTCATGCGCTCTCTGTCTCTCAAATAAAACCTTGGTGCGCCTGGGTGGCTCAGTGGGTTAAAGCCTCTGCCTTCGGCTCGGGTCATGATCCCAGGGTCCTAGGATTGAGCCCCACATCGCGCTCTCTGCTCAGCAGGGAGCCTGCTTCCTCCTCTCTCTCTGCCTACTTGTGATCTCTGTCAAATAAATAAATAAAATCTTTAAAAAAAATACATTAAAAAAAAACTTTCCGGGGCACCTGGGTGGCTCAGTGGGTTAAAGCCTCTGCCTTCGGCTCGGGTCATGGTCCCAGGGTCCTGGGATCGAGCCCCGCATCGGGCTCTCCGCTCAGCGGGAAGCCTGCTTCCTCCTCTGTCTGCCTCTCTGCCTACTTGTGATCTCTGTCTGTCAAGTGAATAAATTAAAAAAAAAAATCTTAAAAAAAAAAAAAACTTTCCAAAAAATAAAAATAAACCATTGAAAATGTTAAAAAAAAAAAAAAAACTGTTACTGTAATTTCATCCCAACACAATACAATGCATCCTATCTAGCAGGCATGATTTACCATCTCTGGCTAGTAACTGCCAATCATTTTAAGGCTTTTCCAGGATTTGTACCAGAGATTAACAACATATTCTTTTGAGCTGACACATGTAAGATGGTCCCAAATGCAATACAAAACAACATACTACCAACTATCAAACCATACTACCAAGCTTGTCGACTTGATGAGCACAATTTTCTGCATGTTACTCATACTACCATAAAATCGGCAAGAGTTCAAGGTCCCAATCTAGAGGCAATTTTGTGTGGGATGAGTAAGGGATGAATGTGAACACAACACACACACTCAACTCACCCACTTACTGTCTTAGTCACTCAACAGCTACACCACTGTTAAGGCCATTTCCTTGGTCATTTTAACTGAAGTCCCTGGTAATAATCTTTCAGGTCTCTTTCAATTTACTATGCCTATGCCTTTTACTTGTATTTTACTTCTCTCAGCACATCTTAAAAGATAAATCCACCATTTCAATACATGGTGATAGGGAGAAACAAGACATATCACAAAGTAGGTTAGATGCAGCTTTTTGTTTTTTGTTTTTAAGATTTATTTACTTATGAGGGGAAGGAACAAGAATGCACAAGCAGGACAGGCAGAGAGAGAACCTCAAGTAGACTCCCTGCAGAGCACAGAGCCAAACCTGGGGCTTGATCTCATGACCTTGAGATCATGACCTGAACTGAAACCACAAGTCAGACACTCAACCCAATGATCCACTCAGGCATCCCAGTAGTTGATATTCTTAGTAACACTGACCCTTAGGTCAAAACACGTCTGTTATCCAATCAAATCCAAACTAGATCAAAACCCTCCTTGGTCAATTAATACCCTCCCCCCAAAAAGTACAGAATTTTAAAAAATGAATATAGGATTTTTTTTAAAGATTTATTTATTTATTTATTTATTTGACAGCCAGAGATCACGAGTAGGCAGAGAGGCAGAGAGAGAAAGGAGGAAGCAGGCTGTCCGCAGAGCAGAGAGCCCGATATGGGGCTCGATCCCACGACCCTGGGATCATGACCCAAGCCGAAGGCAGCGGCTTTAACCCACTGAGCCACCCAGGCGCCCCTGAATAAAGGATTTAAACATTTAACTTAAAAATACACATGTAAAAGTGCTTGAGATAAAGTAAAAAAAAAAAAATTTCCTTGAGGAAAAGTCCTATGGTTGAATTTCTAGTCTTTCTTATCAATCTACAATGCACTATCACCAAATACTTGTATTTTTTATTTCTCTAAAGTGGAGAAGGAATCTGCCCCTAGCATAGCAATCCAACTACAGAATCTTTCATGCTTACCCCCAACCTTTTATAGGGTCTGATCACACCTAATTTAACAGCAACTTAAGTCTTCCCAAAATGTTCAACTTGGTTTTCCTAAAACCCATTATTTCATTAATATTTAATGGGTTCATTCAATAATTTTTATTAATTCGGGAAACTAGTAAAACTGCACAAACATGTCTGAAAAAGCACAACCAAGTTTCAAGAGAAAATCAACTAAGGTAGAGGGGTAGCTCAAGCAGTTATACACCCCATTCAAGTATGGGGAAGGAATGGAGAGCATGGGTTAACGTACACACAGGAAATGAAGGCCAACTAGAGAAGCTTGTAACAGTAGATGGCTGGTGTGGCCACCTAAGATATACCCTAAACACTTTTGTGCCAAACAGGGATAAAAAGGTGTTTTGTTTTGTTTTTTTAATGTTTGATTTAGGTTTAAACTGACAGAATTAGCCTGAATTGTTTCAAGCTCGACTAAAAAGAAAAAAAAAAACTTGCCACCCAAGAAGCACTTATATGAATGAACACTTTTTAAGTGTGTAAGAGTTGCATGTTACTTGTTCCTGCAAGTCCACCTTCTGGAGAATCTGAACAGTGGTACTATGTGAGTGTGTGTGTGTGTGTGTGTGTCCATGTATGTACATACTAGTTCACGTGCACCTATGACCACATGTAACTCCCAATTACTTCATAATTACCTTGATAATTTTTTTCTAATTCTCCTAAGCTTTGGAATACATAGTATTTTCCATATGTGGTTCTCTTCATATGTTTACCCTCCTAGGTGTTCTACATTATCTCTACTAGAAGTGAGTCAGATGCTTTCACCTCCGTGTCAGAGCAGTACTAGGCAACGACACTAAGCCACCAGCATCAATGAAAGAGGAGGCACACAACCCATACTGCAAATGACTGAAAGGTGAGGATCATCATCAGAGCCCTTTCCTGCAGGAAGGTTTCTCTGAAAATGTCCTAACAGGCAATAAGGCTCTAAACCAGACAGCTCTGTATTTGTTCACATATTTGTAAATATTACTGCCACCCCTAAATACAGTTCTACGTGGAAGAATAAACCACAAGCCACTGGGTTAAAATGTTATTTTTTTTCCCCCAGACAGAAACCAAAAGTATATGTATTTAACATGATAGAGAGTTAACCAGCTCTATGTTTAATTCCTCCTAAAATCCAACTGGTTCCTCTTTGACAGAAATTCCTTCCTCCTAAACTGCTTCAGGAATGCAAATTTTGCTATGAATAATCACATTTGTTAAATGCCATAGAAACCTGAATTCTTTGTTTCCAGAATTTAAAAACTGGTACATATTTTGTGATTCACTAAAAAACCAACAAATAATACTGGGTAGTGCTGTTCCTCATTGTTTACTCAAAAATATAATACTCTAGAAAAAAAAAATACTCTAGAAAATATAACATTTTCTAGAACTTTGAAGTTTCTAACAGCAAAAGAAAGGGCATTCCTAGGAAAACTAATTATGCTCAGTTATGTTAAAGTCCTTTTTAAAAAAAGATATTAGGGGCGCCTGGGTGGCTCAGTGGGTTAAAGCCTCTGCCTTCGGCTCAGGTCATGATCCCAGGGTCCTGGGATCGAGCCCCGCATCAGGCTCTCTGCTCAGCGGGGAGCCTGCTTCCTCCTCTCTCTCTGCCTGCCTCTCTGCCTACTTGTGATCGCTGTCTGTAAAATACATAAATAAAATAAAATAAAATAATTAAAAATTTAAAAAAGATTTTATTTATTTATTTATTTGAGAGAGAAAGAAAAGGAGAACACGAGTGGGAGAGGAGGGTCAGAAGGAGAGGGAGAAGCAGACTCCCCACTGAGTAGGGAACCCAAAGCAGGGATCAAGACTGAGCCAAAGGCAGATGCTTAACTGACTGAGCCACCCATGAGCCCTACGTTAAAGTCATTTTAAGTGTGCTTTCGGATTAACAAAATTGTAACTTATTCAAAATGCAAGCACACACACACACTTTTGATTAACTGTAATCCAGTCCTTATTCTCAGCCTGCAAAACCACATGCTGTAGAAAAAGTCAATAGTAAAAGAAGTAACTAAAAGAGAAAAATACTCTTAAAATCCACTGCTTAATCATATCATTTTATTTCCTTATCAAGGAATAAGTGGATAACTTTCAGGATATTTTGAAGTTAATTTCAATCTGTCTGCAGATGCTGCATTACAATTCTACTAAATCCAGAGTGTCACAGCTGGTGCTTAAAACTAATAGTAATTGAGCGTCTGCCTTCGGCTCAGGTCGAGATCTCAGGGTCCTGGGATGGAGCCCTGCATCAGGCTCAGCCCTGCTGAGCAGGGAGCCTGCTTCTCTCTCTGCCCCTCCCCCCTGCTTGTGCCCTCTCTCTCTCAAATAAATAAAGAAAAAATCTAGGGGTGCCTGGGTGGCTCAGTGGGTTAAGCCTCTGCCTTTGGCTCAAGTTATGATCTCAGGGTCCTGGGATCGAGCTCTGCATCAGGCTCTCTGCTCAGCGGGGAGCCTGCTTCCCCCTCTTTCTGCCTGCCTCTCTGCCTGCTTATAAGCTCTCTCTCTCTGTCAAATAAAATATTAAATCTTTAAAAAAAAATAAGAATATGGGGCGCCTGGGTGGCTCAGTGGGTTAAAGCCTCTGCCTTCGGCTCAGGTCATGATCCCGGGGTCCTGGGATCGAGCCCCGCGTTGGGCTCTCTGCTTAGCGGGGAGCCTTCTTCCCCCTTCTCTCTCTCTGCCTGCCTCTCTGCCTACTTGTGATCTCTGTCTTTCAAATAAATAAAATCTTTTAAAAAAAAAGAAGAAAAACAAAAAAATCTAAAACTTTAACAGTATTATTGTCAACAATACACATATGAAGAATGCCCTCCCCCAAAACGCCCTACTCTCAAATAGAAATGATGGGGACATGACCCTCACTTTTCCAGCCTCATCTCTAGTATACCCAATTCCAACTACAATGCACTTCTCAATTACCTTATCATTCTCATCCTCTAGCACAAGCATTCCTTTGGTCAGGCCCACTCCTACTACCCAGGATTTCCTCCTTCCTGGCCCAAATACTGCCTCAGCCTGTTGAAATTCTACCCTTACTTCAGCACCCATTTAAGAGGGGGTGGGCAATACTTTTCCTGGTGCTTCCACCCAACATGACCTTTCCAGTCCCTAAAGCCCCATGGCATTCCCTTTTACATTTCCTTCTCATCACATGCCCACCATACCTGAAGGCCAGTAGCTAAAGGAGCCCTGACCAGTGGTTAGTTAGCCTCTCACGGAAGAGGCTGCGTCATTACCAACTGCACAGAGGGAAGGGACACCACTGGTGATCAGTGAAGACGCAGGGCTAGCAATGCAACCAACTAATGTGGAAGGATACCACAAATTATACCAATAATACTGCCAAAACTAACCACTAAAAGATGCCTCTTGTATCAGCTGACAAGTGTTTAAAGCTAGCTGAGCACGAACCTAATAATCTAGAAGAGATACATGATAAATAATAAAAATATCAATAATAAGTAATAAAAAGATCAACAAATCTGCAACAGAAAAGATACCCTGACACAATAATACAGTGGAATCTACCGAAAGGCATGTCTATTTAACCAAAATACTATAAAAACAAGTTTTCCAAAGGTCTGATAGCAAGATAAAGCCAAGTAAAAACTGAAGATCAAAAAAAAATCCATTACTCTAGTACCAAGGTGGTTTCAAACATACCAAGTTGACAATTTACCAAAGTGAGGTTTTAACATCCTTCAACACTGAGACTATACCACACCCATCCTGTCACCTGAAGCTAACTTAAAACAGACTATTTCAAGGACTAGTAATATTTCAGAATAGTACACTAGCTACTGTCAGCTTATGAAAAAGGGGTTTTAAATGACTGCACATCATGTGCTCTGTTTTTAGAAGGGCAGGACTATGGAAGTAGCTGTTCATCCCGAACACCTACTGCAGGTGTCCCCCACGTCCCTCAATTCTCCCCAGCCATACTAGTCATCTGAGGGTCCTATGTCACCACCATCCAACTTTGATGCTGTTCCCCACTTTCCAAAATCTGATCACATCCTGACCCTGCTTAAAACCCCTTGGTGCCGTTCTTTTGTTCTTTTCCCAGATTAGAAAGGTGAAGATCAAGGTACAGGTACCACCAGGTAAAGATCAAGTTCATGCAAAGTTCTCAGATCTGACCCTGCCTGCCTCTCTGCAGCCTTGTCTCACCCTCCTGACTTTGTATGGGCCACCAAAACATACTGTGCGATTTCCTGCTTCCCAGAGGCTCTCCGTAATCCCCTCAAGTTTCTTCTGAGTGAGGTCTCTTTGTCCCTCCTGACCAGAGGTCACTGCTGTCTCTGGCCATGTCTCTCCCTGTGTCTTGTCTTTCTGCTACAGAAAGAGGTACATAGTACAGAAAGTCTACAACACCTGGGAAACTGTGGGGCAGGGATTGCTTCCTTCTCCTGCATCCTGAGTACTTAACAAAATACTGCAGACACAGCAAGAAATCAAAGAGTGTATGTTTCCACATCAATGTTGCAATCCTCAGACTACTTTAACACCACAAATCCCCCAGAGGTAAACTACTAAATAGGAGCACCAGAAAACCCTGATTCTTCTTGGAAACACCTTTAAAATATACTTCCATGAGTTTCCTATTTGGGGCTTCTTACAACCTTCATTTGTTCCAATGTGCTCTACTATATGTCAGGCACTGTACTAGGCACTATGAATGAAAGATAAAGTAAAGAGCACAGTCTCTACTCTCAGGGAGCTTAGATCCTACTGGGGCCTTCCACAGCCCCAAATACAGCATTCAGCAGTCACTATTCCACACTACTTAGTACAATACACACCAATTATCAATCCCCACACGTTTAATGCTTTTATTCTTGTCCACTACTGAACTTCCTTTGGCCATAAAATCATTAACTGTTGCTCTTGAGCATTTCCTAAAGCTTTACACCTTTCCAATACATGGCAACAAGGGTGGACCGGAGGTGACAATAAATGAAACCGGCACATACAGATAAGAGAATGGAATCTAAATCTTCCCTGTAGAAGGAACTACAGAGACAGAATAGCCCAACATCTTCATTTTACAGAACAAACAGCCCAAGGCAGAGACAAATTTCATGAACTGCCTAGGGTCCTCCAACAGGTAAACAGCTAAACCTGATTTAGAATCCAAATCTCCTAAATCTCAGCTCACCCCTTACCTGACAGTAACATGTCCTCTGTGATGTGTTAAATTCAGTCCACAGTCACATGAAAACCTAACTGGTGTTTCTTGGAGCATGGGAAATGGTAAAAGCCAAAGACAACAAGGTAGCACCATATAATCTCATAACCAAATGCTTCCTCAGCTGCTAACATTTTTAGCATTTGTTGTAAATAGAATTGTTGATCCCAATTGTTCCCATGTGGCTATTCCTATGGCCTCTTGCTGGCTGAAGTACACTTCCCCACTCCCTGATTTCAGACTTGGCCATGACTTATTTTGGCCAGTGGGGATGGTAGTGAACCTGGCACTAACAGGCTTGAAACAATTTGCACAGTAAGGCTCCCTCCCTCTCCTGAGTATATCATCATCATCATAAGAAGAACTTATCCCAGAGTTACTGACCTTCCAGTATGGGCCTCAAAGTGAGAAAAAGAGCAGCCCCAGGCAACTGCCTACACATGAAAAAGAAATAAATGCTTGGCAGGTGCGTGCCACCAAGATTTTGAGGTGGTTTGTTATGCAGCAAAAGATGACTGATACACTGTCTTATCCATCAAGTCAAAAATGCATACTTAGGTAACCTGTCAGGGCTATATCCCCTTAGAATATCAGCTTGCGGTTAAAGTAGCAATTACTTTACTCTTTTTTATTTCCATTTTACTAATTCCTCAGGGCCATCTTTAATTTGAATTACCTGCAGAAAGAACAGGTCTCCAAATTACAGTGTCATCTCCAAATGTTTTACTGATTCTTAAGGAAGGCATTGTAAGAATGGGAGAGAAACATATTCTGTCAGTATCACCTCATAAAATGTCTTATTTCCCCTTCAAAACAGTAATATTTGTCACCGTCACAGCTAATTTATTAAAAATAATTCTCAGCTCATATGATAGGAAGGAAGTACATGCATCTTTCGGCACAGGTACTAAAGACTTTTAAAAGGCTGCTTTAGGGGCGCCTGGGTGGCTCAGTGGGTTAAGCCTCTGTCTTCGGCTCAGGTCATGATCTCAGGGTCCTGGGATCGAGTCCTGCATTGGGCTCTCTGCATGGCGGGGATCCTGCTTCCTCCTCCTCTCTCTCTCTCTCTCTGCTTGCCTCTCTGCCTACTTGTGATCTCTCTCTCTGTCAAATAAATAATTAAAATTTTTTAAAAATTAAAAAAAAAGTCTGCTTTAAAATCCTCAACTACAGGGCGCCTGGGTGGCTCAGTGGGTTAAAGCCTCTGCCTTCGGCTCAGGTCATGATCCCAGGGTCCTGGGATCGAGCCCCGCATCAGGCTCTGCTCAGCAGGGAGCCTGCTTCCTCCTCTCTCTCTGCCTGCCTCCCTGCCTACTTGTGATCTCTGTCAAATAAATAAATAAAATCTTTAAAAAAAATAAAATAAAATCCTCAATTACGATTAATGTTAAAATACACTGAATTAATTCTGATATTTTTAAAGGGCCTCCAAATCAGGGTAAGATTAAACAACAAAGCCCATGTAAATGTCCTTCAATGTAGCCATCTCTTATTCCAACACATAGTTCAATGTTGTTAAAACTACTACAGCTTAATTAATTATAGTTATCATCTGTAATTTTTGAAGCTGAGTAGACTTGAAATAAAATTACATTTCGACCCACAGTAAAATACCAAACTAGAAACCTACTGCTGATTTCTCCTTCTGGTTGTCATGACAAGGTTAATGTGTCACCTCTCTTTATTCTTCTGTATATAAAATGAGGACATACTTCCCTTTGAAAGGACATAACTTCCAAGTTCATCCAATAGTATACACTATATTATATGCCTGGACTATGTACAGAATTATACATGAGTCCAGGCACCTGTGAGTCCGTTAATGTAATAGCACAAAAAAAAAAACAAGTTTGAGTGCACCTGGGTGGCTCAGTGTTAAGCCTCTGCCTTCGGCTCAGGTCATGATCTCGGGATCCTGGGACCAAGCTCCGAGTCAGGGAGCCCGCTTCCCCTCCCCCCTCTGCCTGCCTCTCTGCCTACTTGTGACCTCTGTCTGTCAAATAAATAGATAAAATCTTTAAAAAAGAAAAATACAAGTTTGAAGGCATCTATTTTCTTTTATGTCAAATGAGTTGGTGCTCTCCTTTAAAAAAATGAAGTCCGTTGTGGACTATAGATGGTTCATTAAAATTTGGGCAGGAAAAACAAGTTAAACACTGCTCATTTCTGAATCAAGACTAGGAAAATGGCACCGTCTTCATGAAAGACTATTTACTTACATATATTCAAACTGATGAAGATATTCTTCGGGGGGTGAGGGAAATCCCTCGAAGCCAAATTTCGTAACACGGAGCAAAACTCAAGGGATGTAGTAACTGGGGGGCAACAAACAACATAAACTTTCTTTTAAGCTAACTTCTCACTGAAATTTAGCATTACTTGCAATGCAACATAGTATTAGCAGTTCTTGTGACTTTGGCACCAATGGAAGTTTGGTATTTCCATATTAGAACTGCTATCAAAGGGGCGCCTGGGTGGCTCAGTGGGTTAAAGCCTCTGCCTTCGGCTCTGGTCATGATCCCAGGGTCCTGGGATCGAGCCCCGCATCGGGCTCTCTGCTTGGCGGGGAGCCTGCTTCCCCCTTTCTCTCTCTGCCTGCCTCTCTGCCTACTTGTGATCTCTGTCTGTCAAATAAATAAATAAAATATTAAAAAAAAAAAAAAGAACTGCTATCAAAAATTCAAAATATTTACTTGTAATGAGTAGTTACCTCAGAATTACGATGACTCACCAGAAGATCCTGTTATTTTAATATACTGATAAAGAAACACATCTACTGCCCTACAATATATGTACCCACTATAACTGGCTTTCTTCACAATCACTTGTGATTGTACTCTGACTCCCCAGTCCTTATTAACTGAGGATATCCCGAATGCAGAGAGAGATGAGCACACTAGAGGAAGGGAGAGGAGAGAACAACGTGTGTGTGTGTGTGTGTGTGTGTGTGTGTGTGTAAAACAGTGAAATTAAAAAAGGGTAATTATGATGAGGCATCTGTCTATTTGGCACCATCTAAAATCAGCAAGCAATAATTGTACAACAAGGGGGTGTTTAGTGTGTGAGGTTTAGGACATTGTGCCAGAAAACCTAAAGCATCCAAGTTGTAAAACATTGTAATAAGCAGGTAATCCTAGGCCCAGCATCCAAGTTTCTGCCCTAACCTGTCCCTTATGATTATGATTTTAAAACATCCCAGTGTCAGCAGGTTCACTGTGAGTCAGACCTGAAATAATAAATGGCTTATTTTCCATCCTGATGGAGGAAATACATCATGGCTCATTGTGGCTCACTTCACTGAGGCTGTTTTTACAGGAAAATATAAAAATAACTAAGTCATTCCGCCTTACCATTTTTATTTTAGTTTTATTAACAAAGCTCTATACTACAATCCACTTTAAAAAGAAAAAGCATGTTTTCCACATAAGCTATAAAAACAATACCTTGCAAACATCTAGAAGGAAAAATAATATAAACACCCAGAAAGAAAATTAAATTTTTGACCAACAAACACCCTGGTGGGCCAAGATAACCAATTAAATGCATTTGCTTTTATCAAGATAAAGTACTGCTTATTTAAACTGTCAATCACATGATAATACTGTTAAAAGATGACCAAAATATTTCGCCACCACGTGTTAAGGTTGCCAGGTTTGATAAAACTACATTTATGTATACACAAATACATACATACATTCCAGAACCCAAAGTCTTAGCTACCACAACCTCCTAACTAAAAGTCAAGGGAAAAGGCCATAATAAACGCTTATCCAATGACATCTACACTGCATACAAAACCATAAGCCCATCATGTCTGCAGATAAAATAACTACAATGAGTGAACAGGGCATTCTAGGAACAATGAGTTTGTTCCGTACTGCTACTTGAATTCATTCTATGGGAACCTTATGGGTTCTAGAGACCACTGATGATAATACTTCAGAATGCAATCTTGTTTGTTATCCAAAATGGCAGCCAGTATTAGATACATATGTACTTCATCATGATATGACAAATTAATTTAGAATTATATATGGCTCTCAGTGTATAATACATCTGAATACAAAGAATCCACAGCTCTGCTGACCGTTTACATTGAGAGACTTAAGCCATCATTCCATCTCCCTTTTTTTTTTAAATACTTTTTATTTGAGAGAGAGACAAAGTGAGAGAGGGAACAGAAGCTGGGGAGTGAGGGCTGAGCCACCCAGGCACCCCTTCAAAGGGTGCTAAGAGGGGCACCTGGGTGGCTCAGTGGATTAAGCCTCTGCCTTCGGCTCAGGTCATAATCTCAGGGTCCTGGGATCGAGTCCCACATGGGCTCTCTGCTCAGCAGGGAGCCTGCTTCCTCCTCTCTCTCTGCCTACCTCTCTGCCTACTTGTGATCTCTCTCTCTGTTAAATAAAGAAATAAAAAATCTTAAAAAAAAAAAAAAAAAGGGTGCTAAGAGGCAGAAAAACTTGCCAATGTTCCCATTGACTTACCTGCTTATTCCCTTCTCACCTGACTCTCCTTATGTCCCTAACCATGAATGGGGGAATGAGGAAAGGCAAATAGCAGAAGGCACATTTTGGAGTGCTGTTCTCATTTTCAGTAGTTTTAAAAGGCACAAACTATGCTCTTTCATGAGCCCTGTTATCTCACTCCTATCACAGCTAGTATTATCAATACAAAAATCAAGAAATAGGGGACTAAAGTTTGCCCTGCCTCCCTGCAGGAATTACCGAGGACAGAGACAGCAGATTCTTAGAGGCCTGGCCAAGAACTGCACTGCAGAGTTCCCACTTTTCATCCTGCATTTTCTAGTAGTTACACTGTGGAGACCTCGAGTCTCATCCACAAAATCTAGGCTTCACCACCCTCTCGCATGGGGTTCCATGAAGATCAAATGGGACAGAGAAGCGCAGGTGCACAGCACAGGGCAGACACTGAAATATTAAGGGAATGTGCCATCAATGTTAAAGGGTGTCTATGAATCTGCGAAATTAAGTACGAGGATGACACCTCAGGGTTTCAACCTTAAAAAATAGAAGGGATTTTGATATATATGTGCATGTGTGACACATACAAACACAAAATATACACAAGAGCAAGAATACCTAAGATTTCTTTTAAAAGCAAAGCTCACCCCACAATTTCTGCGGCCAAGATACTTTAAAGTCCTAAGCACAAAAATTTCTTGTTTTTTTAAAGTCATTTCCACTACTGGTATCAAGTGGTCTAGAATTTTAATGGCAACGTCTTCAAGAGGAAATGACCCACAAACTCTGCTTTCCCATACTTCTTTCCTCAGCAACATGAAGTCAAAGAAGTAAACTTTTACCAGCCACAATTTTAAGAAACCCGCCAGATGATCCCAAGTATCTGAACCCTGGGATCTTTGTTAAAACAAACACCTAATGCATATAAACTCTTATGTCTCTATCAGGAGGATCAGTAGGTCAGTGAAACACAGCAAAGTCCAAAGTTTTGGCGGGTAGGGGCCTGTGTGTTGGGGGCAGGTGTGAGGAACAAATGGCTAGAAGCAGAAAGACACAGTGAAAAGGTCAGTGGCCTGTCACCTCACTCTTCCTTAGGCACATAAAGATGTGACACAGTTACGTGTGGTTTGCAAGAGGCCTCCTCCCTTTAGAAGCTGCTTCACCAACCCATCCCCAATCTAAATCAATTTTTATTTTCAGTTTGGTGTTAAAAAAAAAAAAAAAAAGGATTACCACACACAGAGGGACTTTAAGTCTGAGACTTTAATCACATCAAAGTCTGGAACTTCAAAGTTGCAGTTCCCACAGCAACAGCAACTCTGCTCCCATCTGCAATTTGAGTGTTACTGTAGATGGTAGTCTCTCTGATTTAAAACCTTGATATGTGTGTGGGCACTGCGGCCAAGTCACAGGCACTATGAATTTGAATTTCCTGGCTCTCACTTGGCAGAGTTTAGTGGGTGATTATGGGGTGTTAGCATCTGCATTTAAAGCAGGTCCCCAAAGAGGAAGCACATTCAGGTCACTTGAACAAACATGAGTGCTGGCCACACCAGAACCATCTGCCTGACCGCCTGGCAGCCCCACCTTTTCAGTTCTGCAGTCTTCCTCAGAGCCCAGTGATCAGGATGGTACTCACAGCATTTCAAGTTGCACCCTAATGGCTGGCACCATTAGGTGGCTCGTTTTTGTACCAGTCTGTGAAGAGCTTTAGCAGACAGAAGAGAAAGCAAATCAAAGCACCTCTCTGAAGAGGGGGGGAGAGGGAGAAACACAAAAACAAAAACAAAAAAAACCCTAGAATCCAACCCAGCATTTACCCAACTGGTAGTTACCTTCCCTCTACCATGTAACACAGTGGTTTCCAAAGGTATTTTCCAGCAATCTAGTTCCTGATTTGTGGCCACTCTGTTTCAGGAATAAGAACAAAATTCAATACGGAGATGAATATTGGAAAAGTCCCCGAGAACTGACTTAGCATCAGTGGTTGGTTATATTTGTGTGGGCCCAGCCATGCCAGGGTGCTTCTGAATACCAAACCGAGGGCTGTATACTTGGGCCCTACTGTCCCCACCTCCTCCGGTGGAGGAAATTCTGAGACTAGACACATATACCCATCAGAATATGTGCTGACCACCAGCTAAGTCTACTTTAGAAAGGCGAGAGCACTGCTAGGAATGTGGCCCTCCATTTCAAAGCACAATCCTGAGGCAGGATGGCAGCAAGTGTAATTCATCTGAAAATGCTACCTGGAGAGTGACCTACAGTGACTCAAGGTCACTGGAATTGTAAAAGACTTAAAAACACAGTCAGGTCCCCCTCACGTTTCTAAAACTAAGGCACAGACGGCTCCTGAGAGCAAATCTTCACATAGAGGGTTTTGTTACTGAGAATGATGCTAGAGGAATTCCAGTGCTGTGCACTCAGTGGAAGACCCAGGCCCTAGGCCCTGGAGAGGAAGACTACAAGCACAGCAACACCCGCTTCTCTGGTGGCACCCTTCCAGCAGAAAACGTTCAGACTATTTGGACAAACATGAACCAGAAAGTCAGGGCAGAAAGGAAAGAACGAAAACCAAGTACTAACCTACAGAGCACAAAGACCCTCTCAGACCCTCGTCTGGAGCTTGCTTAAACTTTGTATAAAGTAACATCAGTTATTTAACACTTTATAACAGGTTCTCCTGAGAACCTCATTCCTAGCTAATTCAACGACCAGTTCTAAGGAGTGAGGGATCAATCAATGCACAAGTGAAGAGGGGTTTCAAAAGCTCCAGAAAGTATTAGGACACAACACAAAACAAGTGGATGTTCCCAAAAAAACACCCCAAGCCTCCCCAGTAAGACAGAAGGCACACAGTGAACTCGGAGGTACAGAAAAAGGTATATTCATGCCACAAACAGTTGCTGGGCACCTACTATGTGCCAGGTCAAAGGAATGAGCGTAACAGAAAATGCTTGCTTTCATGGCATCTGGCTCTAGAGGGGAGACTGACAAGCAGAATATATGCAGTGGGTCAGGTGACAATACATGCCACCATGAAAAATAAAGTAGAGAGGAGAATGCTGGGGAATACCTGGAGGAGAGCATTACAAACAGAGGCAAAGTATGTGCCAAAGCCTTAGGGGCAGGAAGATGCCAGCCTGCAAGGAGGTCAATGTGATCAGAAGGTTACCAAGGAGAGCGAAAGGAGGTCAGAGAAATGACTGTGGGATCAGGCCATGGGAGCCTCACAGGCCATTGGAGGAATCTCAGCGTTTACACTGAGGGGGCCAGGTTGACTAGAAGCAAGGGCAGAGGCGGGAAACCAGTTAGGAGACACAGTAAGCAACTGGTGAGAAATCATACGGCTTGGACCAGGGGCCAAGGGTAGAGGAGGTGAGATGTGGAAAGGAAATCTTAATACTCTAAAGTTAGAAAGAAAAGAATTTGTTGATAAAATCACACGTGGGATGGAAAGGGAAAGGAAAAAGGTCTTTCTGAATTCAAAAGTGTCATCTGGAATATTTACTTGAATGGAACACAAATATCTTTAGTAGACCACGCTGAGCTCTCCCAGAAGAGCTTTACAAAGACACTAATGTTTGAAGAAGTACGAAGGAGAAAGACAGAAATATTAATTGATTTAAAAAAAAAAAAAAAGAATCAAAACAGGTACCTCTAGAAAGTTCTTGAGAAGGAAATGAGTCTTGAGAATGAGACAATATAAGTCTAATGAAGAGACAGGAACAGTATTTCAGATGAAGAGGCTCAAGAGAGGGCAAAAGGCACATGGGTTAGGACAAGAGGTCTATCGGTAAAATCGTAAGGAGTAGCAGAAAGGGCATTTCATAATAGACACTTAATAGTCTATGATCAGGAATGTTACTTACTCTAAGAGGTAATGTTAGAAGCTACCATAGGAATGGAACTAGCCTGAAATACAGAGGGGAGAGATGAAGCTTTGTTTCTGTGCTGAAGGACAGAATAGACCAGTGAGTTAGGGTGGATGCAAAGGTAAAGAAGCACAATAAAATTAAGACCTAAAAGAGACCCAAGGAATGAAAAGAATAAACTGGCAGTACTTGGTAGTCTGGATGGGGATGGTGGGGGACAGGTATGTGGGAAAGGTAGCAACTAACCCCCAGTTCAAACTGCAATTAACTGGTAGTGGTTGGTTGCTTGATATAGGAAAGACAAGACAAATTCTGAGTTTTTCAGGTGTTCTTTTTCCAAGTTACATCCCTTCTGCTCTAGAACCCTAACACACAAACACATACAATGTCATCCCTTACCCACCTTGCTGAATCCAAATAATTTTCAATTAAAAAGAAAAAACTGAACAGATTTTTAAAATATTATACAAAGCTATTCATCTTTACATGGATACTTCAATTAGAATTTCTACATGGTGGGGCAGGGCGCCTGGGTGGCTCAGTGGGTTAAGCCTCTGCCTTCGGCTCAGGTCATGATCTCAGGGTCCTGGGATCAAGCCCCGTATCCGGCTCTCTGCTCAGCGGGGAGTCTGCTTCCCCCTCTCTCTCTGCCTACTTGTGTTCTCTCTGTCAAATAAATAAATAAAATCTTAAAAAAAAAAAGGAATTTCTGCATGGAATCCAAATGGGAAATAGGAAGAAAAAGTGTATTTTAGGGAACCAACTATCCCTAATGAATAAGGGAACTGGAAAAGGTGAAAGATTTTAAAGAATATTTACCACTAAAAAGAAAGAAAATTGACATCACTGCAGACCACAGATCCTTCTGACAGAAAAGAGGACCAAATAATATGTCCTTGGTATGCAAGGGCCAGGTGGGAAATACAGTCCGAGCTAGTAGAGACATGGAGCCCCAGCACACAAGCCTCAAGAGGCCAGCATCTCTGTGATCCTAACTTATATCTGAATGAAGGAACAAAAAATATCTATCAAATGACTTGTTAGGGGGAAAAGAAATCACGATCTGGGGGCACCTGGGTGGCTTAGTGTGTTGGGCCTCTGCCTTAAGCTCCCGTCATGATCTCAGCATCCTGGGATCAAGCCCCGCATCAGGCTCTCTGCCCGGTGGGGAGCCTGCCTTCCCTTCTCTCTCTGCCTGCTGCTCTGCCTACCTGTGATCTCTCTCTCTCTCTGACAAATAAATAAATAAATAAAATCTTTTTTTTTAAAAAGAAAGAAAGAAATCACAATCTGAAAACAGAAAGAGACACATTAACAATGTTGAATAACTAAGAAGAAAGCAAAACCAAAGAGTATTTAATTTTTAATTTCAGATTTTCCTAAGCAAGGAAAGCATGAGTAGACTACGGCACACATGGCACAACATGGTACATGGCACGACAAAGGAGGTATACTATATGAGAAGATATCTGAAAGAATGGAAACTAGAGTGTAAGCCTAAGATTATCATGAACAGGAAATGAAGAAGTCTAGTCCTCTCACACATTTTGGACGACTGAACAAATAACAGCCACTTCAACCCCATCCTTTCATTCACAAAACAGAAACCAACAAGTAACAACACCTGTCAAAATGATATTATCCACATTTCCAAACATTCCTTCCACACCAGTTCAAGATTTAAGACCTTTAAAAGTACACGTGTAAATACCAATTCATAATAAAATAAGCACTTCGTTTTTCTAAGCTCCCAAGAGCTGTGTTCCCATGTTGCGGGATTATGTTATGGTGGGTGATTCTGTCAAATGGATAATAAAGGCAGAGAGAGGAGTACTTTCATTTTATTGAAGACCAGAACTACAAAACTGGAGGTAGTACAATACTAGAAACTAAGAGCCTTGGAGACAGACGACCTGGATTTGATTCCAGCCTGTCCTTTGTATTAACTGCAATATTTCCTGAATTACCTAAGCCTTGATTGCCACTTTAAAGAAGGGGAATATTGGGGTGCCTGGGTGGCTCAGTGGGTTAAAGCCTCTGCCTTCAGCTCAGGTCATGGTCTCAGGGTCCTGGGATCGAGCCCCGCATCGGGCTCTCTGCTCAGCGAGGAGCCTGCTTCCTCCTCTCTCTCTCTCTCTGCCTGCTTCTCTGCCTACTTGTGATCTCTGTCTGTCAAATAAGTAAATAAAATCTTAAAAAAAAAATAAAGAAGGGGAATATCAACATCATCTACTTTGTATGGCCGGTGTAAGAATTAGAACTACTTTCACCCTTACCAACTAGTACAAAAGAAGTACCAAATAAAAAGCAGCCTTCTCATTAGCTCATCTATGGCTTAAGCTCAAATTTTTTTTTTTAAGATTTTATTTATTTATTTGATGAGAGGAGTGAGAGAGGAAACACAAGCAGGAGGACTGGGAGTGGGAGAGGGAGGGGCAGACTTCCCCCTGATCCCAGGACCCAAGCGGTGACAGGCTTATCCACTGAGCCACCCAGGTGTCCCATTAAGCTCAATTTTTATTTCTATCAGCATTCCAGCAGTAGAAAGCAGTAAAAAACTGGGGTTCTTCCAAATCCTTAAAACTCTAAAGTACTCTGTATATGCTTGAGGCTCCTCAAAAGAGATCTGATGTATTAATATTATTCTCCAGCATTATGTAATTATTTATATACAGTATTTTAAAAGATTTGTATCCTAACTAATGAGCTTGACACTTCTCTCTTAGGTACAGACTATATTCCATTAAAGACTTCTTCATTCTGAAATTAAAATCTCAAATTTCACAGTTGTAGAAAATGCTACACTTATAAAGAGGGTGTATGGACACCTTGGACTAAAATCTCAAATTTCACAGTTGTAGAAAATGCTACACTTATAAAGAGGGTGTATGGACACCCAACTCGGTTGGGCAACTGCCTTCAGCTCAGGTCATGATCCCAGGGTCCTGGGTTCAAGTCCCAAGTTGGGTTCCCCCTGCTCTGCAGGGACCCTGCTTCTTCTCCTCCTCCCTCTGCCTGCCATTCCCCCTGCTTGTGCTTGCGTGCGTGCCCACTCACTCTGTCAAATAAATAAATATTTAAGAATAACTAAATAAAAAATTAAAAAATAAAGGGGGTGTTTGTTTAAAAAAAAAAAAAAAATCTCTGATTGAAATGACTAAGCCTCAACATGACACCATGAGATATCACTCCTGGAAACCAGCTCACCCATAGTTTCTTTCTTTTCTGGCAAAAGGCAATCTGCCTTTCTCAAATCCAAGATTTATCTCCACAAAAGTAACCAAACTTCCTGCCAATTCCACATAATTCCACTATTCCCTAAGCCCATTTCTACAACTACAAAACCGGGTTAACAGCAGGTAGTTATTTCAGTGTTGTTTAATGATTAAATAAAATAATACATACAAAGCACCTAGTGACAGATCAAAAAAAAGTTAGCTTGGGACTCCTGGGTGGCTCAGTCGGTTAAGTGTCTGCCTTCAGCTCAGGTCATGATGCCGGGGTCCTGGGACTGAGTCTCATATCCGGCTCCCTGCTCATCGTGGAGCCTGCTTCTCCTCCTGCCTCCTCTGCCTGCTGCTCCCCCTGCTTGTGCTATCTCTCTGACAAATAAATAAATTCTTTTTTTTAAAAGTTAGCTCTTCTATCATTTACTGAAATATTTCAATCCTTTAAAAAAAATTTTTAAGATTCTATTTATTTATTTGTCAGAGAGAAAGAGCACAAGCATGGGGACTGGCAGGTAGAGGGAGAAGCAGGCTCCCTGCTGAGCAAGGACGTGGGTAGGACTCGATCCCAGGACCCTGGGATCATAACCTGAACAGAAGGCAGACGCTTAACTAACTGAGCCACCCACCCAGGCATCCTGAAAACTTCCAATCCTTTAAAAATTATTTCCCAATTTACTCCTATCCTGCCCATTCCCAAGAATTACTAGAGCTATAACTAAGCATGGAGGAGGAAGTGTGCTTTACTCATTACTAACCTCCACCAGGAGCAGACCCCCTAGGGCACTCCCTGCTTCCAGGCTCAGACTTGGGAGATTTAAGCCTATGCCAATCATTTTATTTGGCTTTAAGTATGCTAATGGCTAACACATTCACACAAATTCTCAGCTGAAAGAATACCTTTTATCAAGAGTCCTACTAAATCAAAACAAACCTCATTTGCATTTATTCTCCTTTCCTTTAATCCTCCAATGGGAAAGTTAAAAAAAAAAAAACAATGAAATGTAGGTAAAGGGGAAGAGAACAATGAAGACGGGAAACTGACTTCTGAGAAACTACACAATCATATTGAAATATATTTCTCTATCAAAAACATGACCATAAAACATTAATCCATTGGTAGGCCACTCTATGAACACAGGCTTTTTAAAGTGACCCTAGGGAACACCTGGGGCATTAGTTCTTACTGCTGCTGACTCTTACTAATAAACCTTTTCTTATTCCGTGTGTATACCTCTGTGTATCACGTGATAACCCAGAAGGCAGACCAGCAAACTTGACAAGAAGTAAAATGAGACAAGCAAGAAAACAACAACAGAATTAAATTACACTGACAAGTTAGAATGCTGGGTTAAAAATCAAGATGAAATTGAAAGTTCAACAGAATTATAAAACAAAGATGTGAGAAACAGAAACACTTGCTGACTGCAAGCTTCAAGTGAACCATCAGTTAGGTTCTGTTAGGGTCTCAGGCTGCATTAATCAAAGGAAGATCACAGGAAATTAAAGTCCCACTGTGCTCAAAACTAACCACATCATAGCCAGAGGATAGGTGAGCTCTTGACTGGCACACTCCAAGAAGGACACTGGTAAATGAGAGTGCATCTCATAAAAGGAATGGAAGCCAACAGTGCAAACTATGGTCAAAGAAGCCCCCATTTCTGCAGATAAACAGGGACTAAGTGACTTCTGCAGGAGAGGCTGAAAGGAGATATAACCTAGTCTCAATTCTAAGATGTCATTCACCTGGAGTGTTACCACATCACAGACTGACAGTGCCATCAAGAGAAAGCAGAACAGTAGTGTTATCAAAGTTACTGGCAACAAAATCAAAAACACAAGAAACAACAAGTGTTGGTAAAGATAGGGAAAAAAAAAAAAGAACCCCGCTGCACCGCTGGTGGGAGTGCACACCAGTGCAGCCACTGTGGAAAACCGTATGGAAGATCCTCAGAAAATTAAAAGTAGAACTACCCTACAATCCAGCAATCATACCACTGGGCAGTTACCCCCCAAAATACAAAAACACTCATTCAAAGGGATACATACACCATTATGTTTATTGCAGCATTATTAACAATAGCCAAACTATGGAAGCAGCCCAAGTGTCCACTGAAAGATGAATGGCTAAAGACATGGTAAATATATAATGGCATATTACTCAGCCATCAAAAAGAATGGTATCGGGACGCCTGTGTGGCTCAGTGGGTTAGGCATCTGCCTCTGGCTCAGGTCATGATCTCAAGGTCCTGGGATCGAGCCCCGCATCGGGCTCTCTGCTTGGTGGGGAGCCTGCTTCCCCTCCTCTCTCTCTCTCTCTCTCTGCCTTCCTCTCTGCCTACTTGTGTTCTCTCTCTGTCAAACAAATAAATAAAATATTAAAATACATATATATTTAAAGTGCAAATTAAAGAAAAATGTGGCTCATGGTAGGGATGTTACATAGATAGCAACTTACCCTACTGCCCCCTGAAGACATCACATGTACACTTTTAAGAGCAATCCAGGACAGTATGGATTATCAGCTCTATTTTGCATATGCTGAAACTGAAACAAGAGAGTTTAAATGAGGACACCCGGGATCTGGATGGAAAGCTTTTTTCATCTTTATTACTCTCTATTTTAGAAAATACCTGTTCAGAAGGAAGAAAGGAAGGGAGGAAGGAAGAAAGGAAAAAAGAAAAAGCAAATACCTGTTCTAAGAAATACAAATCCTCCCCCAACTTACGATGGGGTTACATCCTGATTAAACCCTCTGTAAACTGAAAATATCCTAAGTTGAGGGGCAGCTGGGTGGCTCAGTTAATAAGCATCTGCCTTTGGCTCAGGTCATGATCCCAGAATCCTGGGATCACATCGGGTTCCCTGCTCAGTGGGGAGCCTGCTTCTCCCTCTCCCACTTCCCTTGCTTGTGTTCCCTCTCACTGTCTCTCTCTCTCTCTGTGTCAAATAAAATCTTAAGAAAAAAAGAAAATATCCTAAGCCGAAAATGCATTTATAAACGCAGGCTACAAACATCACAGCTTAGCCTTGCCTACCTTAAATGCACTCAGAACATGGACATTAGCCTACAGTTGGGCGAAATCATCTAACACAAAACTTATCTTAAAATAAAGTGGTGAATATCTCATGTAGTTTTTTGAATACTGTACTGAAAGTGAAAAACAGAGTGGTCATATGGGTACAGATGACTATAAGTGTATCTATTGTTTACCCCCGTAATCACGTGGGTGACTGAGAGGCGTTGCTGCCCAGCTGGGAAAGGATCCAAATTCAAAATTCAAAGTATGGGTTTCTACTGAATGTGTATGGCTTCTGCACCACTGTAAAGTTGTAAAATCATTTAAGTCAAACCACTGTGTATCAGGGGCAGTCTGTATTCAACTAAAATCAAATAAAAGAGAAATCCCAACAGGCATTCTAGTAACAACAGGATATATTTTTAACTAATCCCACTATTTAAGAAACTGTAAAAACTTTCAGATACTCCCAATCTCCTGACAAAAGAACCAAATAAGTTCACTGATCTTAGGTGGTTATAATGGTTCAATACAAAGCAATAAGCTTTTATAAAATTGGAAACGTAACACTGTTTCTAAAGCTGTCCTATCAGTGAGAGACCTGCCCCAAACCTCACAAGGGTTTCTCAAGGGTTATAAAAATAATTCCTAGTCCATTTAATACTTTTTTTTTTTTAAAGTAATCTCTATTCCCAAAATGGGGCTTCAACTCACGACCCGATTATCAAGAATCACATGCTCTACCAACTGAGCCAGCCGGGTGCCTTTCATGTCAGTTTAGATTCCCAAATTTTCTTGACTCAACTATATTACACAGAAAACCCAGAGGTAACTCCTTACCCTTAGTGTAGTGTTAAATACCGAAAGAAAGTTAAAGTAGGCTATGTAACAAAGTTGTAAACTCCACCTACACCTCTCCCCCCTTCCAAATGTGTACTAAGTTGTGGTTTCACAGCAGACAAGGGGCTCATGAACTTCCCTAAAACTGGTAGCCAGACTCCGCCACCCAAGATGACATTAGTTGTGATTCCTTAGAGTCAGAGGACCAACTTCCCTCCATCCAAAGCTGAAGGACTGCCAGCTATCAGCATGCACCCAAGGGAGACTTCACTGACGACTGCCCTTTGTGTAACAAACTTCTATCTATCTGGCCACAAGATCCAAAACTCCTAACATTTCACAACCTCTTTCTAAACAAAGTTAACACCCTCCAGAGGTGTCATGATGTCAAGAATTAAGAAATGTATGTATATGACTCGCGGACATGAACCTACCCTTATCCAATTTTTCTTTACTCCTCCCTCCTCTTTATTTCTCCAATTTGCTAAATCATGAGCATTACTAGCACTCTACAATCTCTTCTGCTCTTCCCCAGTTCTACCCACAGCCAAGCAATTTTATCAGCACTTCCTCCAGTATAACCCTAGACCTCTCTGAATCTCAACAAGCCCATTGCCCCAGACCCTCTCTCTGCCCATCCTGACCCTGTTCCTGTTCCCTGGACCCAGAGGGATCACTTCAACCACCTGCTCAAAAGCCTGACACTCTTTAATCTAACTGCTGTGTGTCCTTTAAACTGTCAACTGCATGAGAGATGAAACTGAGAAACTGTTCAAAGGCATTACTGAAGAAAGTAATGCTTCAATGCACTGTGCGGCCAGGCACTGGATCCTGTACCAGAAGAAAAAGCAAGCCACTAGTAAGGACGCTACTGGGAAGCTCACGAAAGTAGAACATGGAATTAAAAAATGGCATGAAAAGCACTGTATTAATGATAAATTTGGGGGGCACCTGGCTTAGTCGGTTAAGCATGCAACTTTTGATCCTGGGGTTGTGAGTTTAAACCCCACATTGGGGATAGAATTACTTAAAAACAAGAAAAAGAAAAAGAAAGAAATCTAGGGGTGTCTGGGTGGCTCTGTGGTTGAGCTTCCAGCTCTTGGTTTCAGCTGGGGTTATGATCTCAGGATGGTGAGATTGACCCTGCATGGGACTCGCTCAGGGAGGCGTCTGCTTGGGATTCTTTCTTTCTTCCTCTCTCTTTCCCTCATTTTATTTATTTATCTAAAATAAATAAATAAAATGTTTAAAAAATGAATAAAGTCTAAAGAAAATAAAATTTTTAAATAAATATTTTTTTTTTACTTTATTTTTTTATTTGAGAGAGACAGTGTGCAAGCACAACCAGAGGGAGCTGTAGCCAGCGGGAGAAGTGGGCTCCCCACTGAGCAAGGACCTGATCCCAGGATCCTGGAATCATGACCTGTGCCTAAGGCAAACACTTAAACTAAACCACTGAACCACCCAGGCATCCCCAAAATAAAAATTTTTTAATTTTTAAAAATAAATTAATGTAGGAAGAAAAAAGTAGTAAATTTCCTAAATGTGCCAGCTGTACCATGGATATGTAGGAGACTACTCTTATTCTTTGGAAATACACACTCAAACATTAAGGGATGAATGAAGCAACACCATTTTATGTAAGCTACTCCTGAATGGGTCAGGGAAAAATGTGTGTATATGTCTATATAAATTTACACACACATGTATATATATATATAGGAATGCAAACAAATGTGGCAGATGTTAAAAATTGGTGAATTTGGATAAAGGGTGCACATAAATTGTTTCTATTTTTAAGCTTATCTTTTGAAAATATTTCCAAACAAAAAGTTGTTTTGTTTTTTGAAAAGCCCTTTGAGGGGGCACGAAAAAGCTTTTCAGTGATAGATATGTTCATTATCTTGACTGTGGTAATGTTTCACATTACACCTGTACGTCAAAACTTATCAAATTGTGTACTTAAAATATATGCAGTTTATGTACTGACTTACACCTCAAAAAGCAGTTTCTTAAAAACACACACCAAGGGCGCCTGGGTGGCTCAGGGGGTTGAGCTTCTGCCTTCGGCTTGGGTCGTGGTCGTGGTCCCAGCGTCCTGGGATCGAGCCCCATATCGGGCTCTCTGCTCAGCAGGGAGCCTGCTTCCTCCTTTCTCTCTCTGCCTGCCTCTCCGCCTACTTGTGATCTCTGTCAAATAAATAAATAAAATTTAAAAAACACACACACACACACACATCACACACTCAAAGCCTGAGGGTTTCAGTCTTCCTGGGCTGACAACTTGTCTCACTGTACCTTATGATCACATGGCCCTCTGTTCCCTTTACTCTTCACCCCTCCTTTACACAATACTGAAGAACTCACTGTACTATCTGAGCTTGTCTTTCTTCTGCTTTTTTGCTCATTCTACTACTACTTTCTGCAAAAGGAATAGTGGAATTTGGACTCACAGCCAGATGCAAATCGAAGATGTATCAAATGCTCAATGAGAAGCCCACTTCCTCATCTGTGAAATGGGGATTATGGCCACCTACTGACAAGATGCAGCTGGCAACTGGCAGGGTGGCTGAGGTCCAAGTAACAGAAGTCGAAAGTACGACAGTACTGTGTAAATTGAAATAATACAAAATAATATTGAGAGTCATTACCTCCACATCTCCAAAGCCCAAAGTTTTCCCCCAGATGCCTGCTTGGAAACAGACTCCCCTCTCCCCTGAATTAAAACAGTACTGTCCCTGATCCTTTGGTAGACCATCTGTGGTCTACCACATTCAACTTCATCACAATACCACATGGGGGTGCCTGAGTGGCTCAGCTGGTCATGATCCCAGGGTCCTGCTCAGCGGGGAGCCTGCTTCTCCCTTTTCCCCCTGCTTGTGTTCCCTCTACACCTCATCTTCCTATGCTTCCTTTGGCTTGTGCCCTTCCTAAGAGCTCCATGTCTGAATTCAGGAACATAATGAACTGCAGTGATCCAACTGTGGTCAGTGAACAGCCCCAGCCAGTAAGTGGCAATGGGTGGTTAGAGCAGTAAGCTCTCAACTGCCTCAACTTCATTCCCAGCCTGTGGGTGTATAAAGTGGCTGGATGTGGGGCCCACCCACCACAGACCCTCCTTTCACATACTGGGTTGTGGGCCTGGGAAAAGACCACAGATCCAGTTGCCCTATGGGGCACTGGCCTCCACATGGCTCCTGGGGGGCTGTGTTCTCAAGAGGAAGCTACAGATGACAGGATTCAGGACAATGAAATAAATGTGCATCATTCTGAAACCAGAGGACCTAGAAGGCAGATAGGAACTGGTGGTCACCAAGATTTTCTCATGCTTAGCAACTCAAGCCCATCAACATATGGTGCACTAAGAACCTTTAGTTAGGTTACATTTAGTATTTTTAACTTACTAAAGAATGCTCATCACTTAAAAACTGGCTAATACCTTCTAACTTTCTACCTCCAAAAAATAAGGGAAGGTTTCTGGCTTTTTGTGTTTGGGTTTTTGTTTTTTGGGTTTTTTAAAGATTTTATTTATTTGACAGAGAGAAAGAGAGAGAGAGCACAAGCAGGGGGAGTGGCAGGCAGAGGGAGAACCAGACTCCCAACTGAGCAGAACCCTGGGATCATGACCTGGGCTGAAGGAAGACCTTTAACTGACTGAGCCACCCAGGCACCCAGGGAAAGAGGTTTTAAAACATAATTAGCTAAAACCAGGAACCCGAGACCTCCCAAAATGCTAGGCACTTTGTTCTAGGAATTCAAGTGCTATGCAAGAGGAACCGAAACCCTGAGAATCTCTGATTGTATAGAGAATCTGCATGTAGTTTATACACACATAAGCCAGGGGGAATCCTTCAAAACAGTCCTGGGCTATTTTTGTTCCTACTGAAGAGCAAAACTTACTTGTCAACACTGGAAAAACCAGGAGAGGGCTGGCATCTAATGACTGGTCTGGTAAACAAGAAAAGGGCCTAAAACAATCTACTGAAGTACTGTAAAGGCTACATCCTTTGGCAACACCACTGTCATTTTGTTTGTTTTAAATTTCTTAAATGGGAGGGAAGCTGCCTTGAAGTACAACACTAAGATCCCTCTCTGCACACCACTATGCTGGAGTGCAGGCAGAAGAGAAAAGGGACGTGCATCCACACAGGTGGGACTTCCGATTCCCAAAGAGGCTTACACGGAGGTGGGGGAGTTTTCTACCTAACATAAATTATGCTGTGGAGATAAGTGAGAAAGAATTAAGCCATTACGCTGACTAAAGAAACATAAAGAGGATGCAAAAATAAGTAACTGCCAAAGTCTCTGCTCCAGACTTCTCAATCCTCTGGGGCTAGGAGAGGGCGTCTCAAAGCGCCAGAAGTGTTTATGCTCCAACCTCGCAGCATAACCAAAGCAGACCGAACAACTGGAGAACACATTTAAAGCCAAGAGTCCATAAAAATATGAATGGGAACTCATGCTATATACTGAAATTAACTCAAAAGTATCAAAGACTTAAATATAAGAACACTATTAAACTCTTAAAAGAAATATAAGCAGAAATCTTTGTGACCTTGGATTAGGCAATGAGTTTCTCAGACACAACACCAAAAGCATAAGCAACAACCACAAAATATAGATAAATTGGCCTCCATCAAAAACTCTTAAAACCTTTTTTATTTATGAGCCTGGGTGGCTCAGTCAATATGTGTCTGCCTTCGGCTCTGGTTGAGATCACAGGGTCCTGGGATCAAGCCCTGCATAGTGCTCCCTGATCAGCAGGAATCCTGCTTCTCCCTCTCCCTCCCACTGGCTTGTGTTTCCTCTCTCACTATGTCTCTCTCAAATAAATAAATAAAATCTTAAAACAACAACAACAACAAAAACACCCTTTTTTATTTCCAAGAACATCACCACAATTTCTACATCCATGTTCATGGCAGTAGGAGCAAAAAATGGAAGCAACCTGGGACGCCTGGGTGGCTCAGTTGGCTAAGCAGCTGCCTTCGGCTCAGGTCATGATCCCAGCGTCCTGGGATCGAGTCCCACATCGGGCTCCTTGCTCAGCAGTGAGCCTGCTTCTCCCTCTGCCTCTGCCTGCCACTCTATCTGCCTGTGCTCACTCCTGTGCTCTCTGACAAATAAATAAATAAAATCTTTAAAAAAAAAAAAAAATGGAAGCAACCTATGTGTCCATTGGCAGATGAACGGAAATGTGGTATATGCAATGGAATATTACTAGGTATTAAAAAAGGACAGTCTGGAGGTGCCTGGGTGGCTCAGTGGGTTGAAGCCTCTGCCTTCCGCTCAGGTCATGATCCCAGGGTCCCGGGATGGAGCCCCGCATCAGGCTCTCTGCTCAGCAGGGAGCCTGTTTCCCCCCCTCTCTCTGCCTGCCTCTCTGCCTACTAGTGATCTGTCAAATAAATAAATAAAATCTTTAAAAAAAAAAAAAAAAGCCTGTTCCATGCTATAGTATGTGCTTGAAGACCTTATGTTAAGTGAAATAAGCATATTCAAATTCTGTCTGTCAAATAAATAAATAAATAAATAAATTTAATAATAAATAATATATAATATAATATATATTATTATATATAATATAAATATATAATAATAATAATAAATAAATGGTGATCTGTCTGTCAAATAAATAAATAATTTTTTTTTTTTTTTTTTTTTTAAAAGGACAGTCTGGGGGTACCTGGGTGGCTCAGTGGGTTAAAGCCTCTGCCTTCGGCTCAGGTAGTGATCCCAGGGTCCTGGGATCAAGCCCCGCATCAGGCTCTCTACTAGACGGGGAGCCTGCTTCCCTCTCTCTCTCTGCCTGCCTCTCTGCCTACCAGTGATCTGTCAAATAAATAAATAAAATCTTTAAAAAAAAAAAAAAGAATAGCCTGTTCCATGCTATAGTATGTGCTTGAAGACCTTATGTTAAGTGAAATAAGCATATTCAAATTCAGAAACAGTAGAATGCTGGTTGCCAGGGGCTGACGGTAGGTGAGTATGGGGAGTTACTGTTTAATGGGTAAAGAGTTCCACTTTTGCAAGATGAAAAGAACACTGGAGGAAGATGGTGATGGCTGCTCCACAAAATGACACTCCTGAACGCCATGGACTACACACTTAAACATGGTTACAATGGTGAATTCATGTGTAGTTTACCACAATTTAAAAAAAAAAAAAAAAAGATAAAGATACCAAGGAAGTGAAAAGACAATCCACAGAATGGGAGAATTATTTACATTGCTCCCCCTGCAGCAATGGAGGTATGGAATGGCTAATAACATTAGTATAAATCCTCACAGCAGGTCCACATGCAGAGCACACCCTTGACCTGAGTCTTCCCAACTCAAAATATGCCACTGTCCTTCCTATTTTCTGCCTTCTGTAAACTGTTCTATGCTAAAGTAATGATAATAGCTACCATTTATAAAACACTTCCTACAGGGGCGCCTGGGGCCCAGTGGTTAAGCTTCTGCCTTCAGCTCAGGTCATGATCTCAGGGTCCTGGGATCAAGCCCCGAATCGGGCTCTCTGCTCAGCCAGGAGCCTGCTTCCCCCTCTCTCTCTGGCTGCCTCTCTGCCTTCATGTGATCTCTGTCACTCTCTCTTCCCCCTCTCTCTCTGTCTGTCTCTCTGCCAAATAAATAAATAAAAATCTTTAAAAACAAACAAACAAACACTTCCTACATACCAAACACCTCACAAAAAATTCTACATTTTACTGAACTCTCACAATTAGAAGAGAATTACTATCAGGGGCGCCTGGGTGGCTCAGTGGGTTAAGCCTCTGCCTTCGGCTCAGGTCATGATCTCAGGGTCCTGGGATGGAGCCCCAGGTCTGGCTCTCTGCTCAGCAGGGAGCCTGCTTCTTCCTCTCTCTCTGCCTGCCTCTCTGCCTACTTGTGATCTGTCTGTCAAATAAATAAATAAAATCTTTATTTTAAAAAAAGAGAGAGAATTACTATTCACATTTTCAGATGAGAAAGCTACAGCACAGTGAGGTGGCTTACCCAAGTACCAAAGTCCTAAAGGCAGAATTTGAGCCAGGCAGTGTGACCAGCAGAACCCAAGCTCTTGGCCACCCTAGTCCACAGACTTCTCAGCAACTAGTAACTTTATGAGAATAACTTAAATCTATGGTTTACATAACCAATGCTACAGAATTTCAGAACATTTTGTTTCTCTATAAATCAATTACAGGCGAGACTAAAATTTTGAAGCACTTTAGAGCTATTTCCAAGCTATAATACACATGATTTATCTAGAGTCCACCTACTTCCTTAACAATGATATGTCTGCCTACTTTAACTGTACTTTTTTTTTTTTTAATTCTTGAAATTTCTTTTTCTATCAGCACAGTTCAGTGGCAGAAAAGACTGGAATACTCTCTTCCTTTCTACATACAAGAGTCATATGGGTTGGGTTAGGTTAGGTTACTCCAAGAATAACAGTGGACCTGATAATTTAAATGGTTACTCTAGAAAAACATGTGAAGCCAGATGAGAACCTTTGATGACATCATCATTATCATCATCATGTAACTTACAAAGGAACAGTAAAGTAATAGGAGTAAGACAGAACATGAAAGAATAAAACAGTTTCACATCCTCATCATGAAAAACATAAAGTGTTATTTTTTTAAATGTCTGTTTCATGCCCATTATGTGTTAGGAACTAAACTCAGGTGTTTCCAGAACTAGGAAAGAGAAGGAAGAGTACTGCCCTACAGAGCTCACAGCCTAATGAGACACAGGAAGCAAAAGACAAATCCAGGAGAATCTCCATGAGAAAGCACACCTGTTATGAGGAATCTAAGGGAAGAAATTCCATTGAGGAAATTTAAAAAAAGCTTCATAAAGGAGGTGGTAAAGAGGCTGTGTGGGAGGAGGAAGGAAGCACAGTGGGAGCAATGCCCATTCTGTGAAGGGGTGAGGATGAGGCCTGGGATGAGTATTTTGCTAACATACACCTGGGGGACCCAAGGTCTCAGAAGGCTGCAAGGATCCTGAGTGATCTACTGACCTCTTAGGACGGTGAGGAGAAGAACTGAAGCAAACTCTATATTCATGCCATTCTGAGTTTTGCAGATACTTAATAACCAACAAATAAAGGGCTTGCAGTGTAAGGAAAATATATAAGGTAATTTTGCCAGAGTAAGGTTTCTCAATCTCAGCAGTATTAGCTATTTGAGACCAGATCATTCTTTGTTGAGGGGCTGTCCAGAGCACTGCTGAATGTTTTGATGTTTAGCAACAACTCTGGCCTTTTGCCTCTAAATACGCCAGTAGTGACCCCCGCCAGCCCCATTTCCACAACCAAAGTCTTTCCCCAATTGCCAAATGTGCCCTGGGGGGCAAAATCCTTCCCAGTTGAGAACCACCAGCCTAGTCTTTTATACAACAAGAATGTAGAAATACTTAAGAATTTTTTTCCTTTCTCCCTTCTATCTGAAAAAAAATCTCTGTGGATAAAATGTATAGAGGACAGGGGAGACAGCAACCTCTGCCTTCCTATGTGGCAACCCCAGTCTCAGCCCTCACAACAATCCTAGGAAGTATTATTCTCATTTCAGAGATGAAGAAACCCACACTGAATGTTAACTTGACCAAAGTTCTGCTAAGTTCAACGAGCTTGAAGAAATTTGGTGACAATACTCAAGGTTCTAAAAACTACTTACCGCCCAAAGAAGCTCTTTTACATAGGTAAACAGAAATTATATCACTTTGGGGCGTCAGGTCATGGTCTCAAGGTCCTGGGATCAAGCCCTGCATCAGGCTCTCTGCTCAGTGGGGAGCCTGCTTCCCCCTCTCTCTGCTTGGCTCTCTGCCTACTTGTGATCTCACTCTCTATGTCAAATAAATAAAATATTAAAAAAAAAAAAAGAAATTCTATCACTTTAATAAAACAAATGTTACGGAGCACCTGGGTGGCTCAATGGATTAAGCCTCTGCCTTAGGCTCAGGTCATGATCTCAGGGGACCTGGGATCAAGCCCAGTATCAGGATCCCTGCTCTGCGGGGAGCCTGCTTCTCCCCCTCTCACTCCCTCTGCTTGTGTTCCCTCTCTCACTGTGTCTCTGTCAATAAAATAAATAAAGTGTTTAAAAAAAAAAAGTTAACCAGTTGGATGGGTCAACAAAATTTGTCTTGGGATTGTCAGTTTGTGCATTAACGGTTTAGATTCTGTTAATTAACTGATTATTATCCATTAATATTATTTTACCCTATTTCCAATTTTAAATTTAAGTTCTAGTTCTGTTTTTTGTGGGCTTTTTAAAAAGATTTTATTTATTTATTTGACAGAG
>RCUC01124456.1:0-37355 GCA_003697995.1 Taxidea taxus jeffersonii | reverse complement strand
TAATATGTTCTTATAATTGTTTGTATTTCTTTGGTGTTGGTTGTGATCTCTCCTCTTTCATTCATGATTTTATTTATTTGGGTCTTTTCTCTTTTCTTTTTGATAAGTCTGGCCAGGGAGTTATCAATCTTATTAATTCTTTCAAAAGAACCAGCTCCTAGTTTCCTTGATTTGTTCTACTGTTTTTTTGGTTTCTATTTCATTGATTTCTGCACTGATCTTTATGATTTTTCTTCTCCTGCTGGGTTTAGGCTTTCTTTGTTGTTCTTTCTTGAGCTCCTTTAGGTGTAGGGTTAGGTTGTGTATTTGAGAACTTTCTTGTTTCTCGAGAAAGGTTTGTATCGCTATATATTTTCCTCTTAGGACTGCCTTTCCTGTGTCCCACAGATTTTGAACCGTTGTGTCTTCATTATCATTTATTTCCATGAATTTTTTCAATTCTTCTTTAATGTCCTGGTTGGCCCATTCATTCTTTAGGAGGATGCTGTTTAGTTTCCATGTATTTGGATTCTTTCCAAATTTCCTCTTGTAATTGAGTTTTAGCTTCAGAGAATTGTGGTCTAAAAAAATGCAGGGAATGATCCCAATCTTTTGATACCAGTTGAGACCTGATTTATGACCCAGGATGTGATCTATTCTGGAGAATGTTCCATGGGCACTAGAGAAGAATGTGTATTCTGTTGCTTTGGGATGGAATGTTCTGAATATATCTGTGATGTCGATCTGGTCCAGTGTGTCATTTAAGGCCTTTATTTCCTTCTTGATCTTTTGTTTGGATGATCTGTCCATTTCAGTGAGGGGAGTGTTAAAGTTCCCTACTATTATTGTATTATTGTTGATGTGTTTCTTTGATTTTGTTATTAATTGGTTTATATTGTTGGCTGCTCCCATGTTAGGGGCATAGATATTTAAAATTGTTAGGTCCTCTTGTTGGACAGACCCTTTGAGTATGATATAGTATCCCTCATCATCTCTTATTATAGAATTTGGCTTAAAATCCAATTGATCTGATATAAGGATTGCCACCTCAGCTTTCTTCTGATGTCCATTAGCATGGTAAATTGTTTTCTACCCCCTCACTTTCAATCTGGAGGTGTCTTCAGGTCTAAAATGAGTTTCTTGTAGGCAGCATATTGATGGGTTTTGTTTTTTTATCCATTCTGATACCCTGTGTCTTTTAGTTGGGGCATTTAGCCCATTTACATTCAGGATAACTATTGAGAGATATGAATTTAGTGCCATTGTATTGTCTGTAAGGTGACTGTTACTGTATATTGTCTCTGTTCCCTTCTGATCTACTACTTTTAGGGTCTCTCTTTGCTTAGAGGACCCCTTTCAATATTTCCTGTAGAGCTGGTTTGGTGTTTGCAAACTCTTTCAGTTTTTGTTTGTCCTGGAAGCTTTTTATCTCTCCTATTTTCTTTTTTTTTTTTAAGTGTGTTGACTTTTTTTTTTTTAAGATTTTATTTATTCACTTGACAGAGAGAAAGAGATCACGAGTAGGCAGAGAGGCAGGCAGAGAGAGAGGGGGAAGCAGGCTCCCCACTGAGTAGAGAGCCCGATGTGGGGCTCAATCCCAGGACCCTGAGATCATGACCCGAGCTGAAGGCAGAGGCTTAACCCACTGAGCCACCCAGGCGCCCCTCTCCTATTTTCAATGATAGCCTAGCTGGATATAGTATTCGTTTAGTGCTCTGAATATATCATGCCAGTTCTTTCTGGCCTGCCAGGTCTCTGTGGAGAAGTCTGCTGCCAATTTAATATTTTTACCATTTTATGTTACAGACTTCTTGTCCCAGGCTGCTTTCAGGATTTTCTCTTTGTCGCTAAGACTTGTAAATTTTACTATTAGGTGACAGGGTGTGGACCTATTCTTATTGATTTTGAGGGGGTTTCTCTTCACCTCCTGGATTTTGATACTTGTTTCCTTTGCCATATTAGGGAAATTCTCTATGATAATTCTCTCCAATATACCTTCTGCTTCCCTCTCTCTCTCTTCTTCTTCTGGAATCCCAATTAATCTAATGTTGTTTTGTCTTATGGTATCACTTATCTCTCGATTATCCCCTCGTGGTCCAGTAGTTGTCTCTCTTTTGCTCAGCTTCTTTATTCTCTGTCATCTGGTCTTCTATACCACTAATTCTTTCTTCTGCCTCATTTATCCTAGCAGTAAGAGCCTCCATTTTTTATTGCACCTCATTAATAGCTTTTTAAAATTTCAACTTGGTTAGATTTTTGTTCTTTTATTTCTCCTGAAAGGGCTTTTATCTCTCTGGAGAGGGTTTCTCTAGTATCTTCCATGCCTTTTTCGAGCCCAGCTAAAACCTTGAAAATTGTCACTCTGAACTCTAGATCTGACATATTGCCAATGTCTGTATTGATTAGGTCCCTAGCTCAGTACTGCCTCTTGTTCTCTTTTTTTTGTGGTGAGTTTTTCTGCCTTGTCATTTTGTCCAGATAAGAATATATGAAGGAACAAATGAAATACTAAAAGGTGGCAAAGACCCCAGGAAAATGTGCTTTAACCAAATCAGAAGAGACCCCAAATCGTGGGGGAAAGAAAGGGGATAAAAGGAAGTTCAGAAAGGGGCACCTGGGTGGCTCAGTGGGTTAAAGCCTCTGCCTTCAGCTCGGGTCGTGATCCCAGGGTCCTGGGATCGAGCCCCACATCGGGCTCTCTGCTCGGCAGGGAGCCTGCTTCCTCCTCCCTCTCTGCCTGCCTCTCTGCCTACTTGTGATCTCTGTCTGTCAAATAAATAAGTAAAATCTTAAAAAAAAAAGAAGTTCCAAAAAAAATTGAAAAAAGAAAACAAAGAAAAAATATAAAAAGAAAAAAATATATATATATTAGACTGGTGGCTAGAACAGCATCACCCACTTAATTTGGGGAGTATTTTGATCTCTTAGAAGAAACTACCTCCTAAAATTTTAAAGAATGAAAAACTTATATAAGGTTAAACACAGTGAAGAGATGGAATATGCCTATAAAGGTGAAAAAAAATTTTTTTTAATTTCTAAAAAAGGAGTTGATAAAGTAAGTTGGTTAGGAGAATAAAGAAAAAGAAAGTGGAGAGAATTTGTTTGGGCTGGAGACTAGAAGAAGCCCAGAGCTAGATTTAGGGTATATTTTGATCTATTAGAAGAAGTTGTACCCCAAATTTTTTAGAAGAAAAAACCCCATGTGTATACAAAAAATAAAGTTAGGTACAATGAAGGATAAAATATGACTATAAGAATGAAGGTTCAAAAAAAGATTATTATTTTTTAATGAAAAGTATTGTTAAGATAAACTAGTTAAAAATGTTAAAAGAGGGGAACCTGGGTGGCTCAGTTGGTTAAGCGGCTGCCTTCGGCTCGGGTCATGATCCCAGCGTCCTGGGATCGAGTCCCACATTGGGCTCCTTGCTCAGCAGGGAGCCTGCTTCTCCCTCTGCCTCTGCCTGCCTCTCTGTCTGCCTGTGCTCACTCTCTCTCTCTAACTAATAAATAAATAAAAATTTAAAAAAAATGTTAAAAGAGGAAAGGGTAAAAGTTTAAAAAAATTTAGCAGAAGAAAAAAAATAAAATTAAAAAAATTAATTAACTGCAAGACTAAAGAATTATGGGGAGAAAGCCATGAACTCCATGCTTTGCTTTCTCCTCCTCTGGAATTCCACTGTTCTCCTTGGTAAGTGAACGTGGGCTTGGCTGGATTTCTTGTTGATATTCTGGGAGAGGGGCCTGTTGTAGTGATCCTCAAGTGTCTTTGCCTGAGGCGGAATTGCACTGCCCTTACCACGAGTCAGGCTAAGTAATCCCCTTGGGTTCGCTTTGGGAGCTTTTTCTTTTTTTAAAATTATTTATTTATTTATTTAATTTATTTTCAGTATAACAGAATTCATTGTTTATGCACCACACCCAGTGCTCCATGCAATACATGTCCTCCATAAAACCCACCACCTGGCTCCCCCAACCTCCCACCCCCTGCCCCTTCAAAACCCTCAGAATGTTTTTCAGAGTCCATAGTCTCTCATGGTTCAACTCCCCTTCCAATTTCCCTCAACTCCCTTCTCCTCTCCATCTCCCCATGTCCTCTGTGTTATTTGTTATGCTCCACAAATAAGTGAAATCATATGATAATTGACTCTCTCTGCTTGACTTATTTTACTCAGCATAATCTCTTCCAGACCCGTCCACGTTGATACGAGAGTTGGGTATTCATCCTTTCTGATGGAGGCATAATATTCCATAGTGTATATGGACCACATCTTCCTTATCCATTCGTCCGTTGAAGGGCATCTTGGTTCTTTCCAAAGTTTGGTGACCGTGGCCATTGCTGCTATGAACATTGGGGTACAGATGGCCCTTCTTTTCACTACACCTGTATCTTTGGGGTAAATACCCAGTAGTGCTATTGCAGGGTCATAGGGAAGTTCTATTTTTAATTTCTTAAGGAATCTCCACACTGTTTTCCAAAGTGGTTGCACCAACTTGCATTCCCACCAACAGTGTAAGAGGGTTTCCCTTTCTCCACATCCTCTCCAACATGCGTTGTTTCCTGTCTTGCTAATTTTGGCCATTCTAACTGCTGTAAGGTGGTATCTCAATGTGGTTTTGATTTGAATCTCCCTGATGGCCAGTGATGATGAACATTTTTTCATGTGTCTGATAGCCATTTGTATGTCTTCATTAGAGAAGTGTCTGTTTATATCTTCTGCCCATTTTTTGACATGATTATCTGTTTTGTGTGTGTTGAGTTTGAGAAGTTCTTTATAGATTCTGGACATCAGCCTTTTGTCTGTACTGTCATTTGCAAATATCTTCTCCCATTCTGTAGGTTGCCTCTTTGTTTTGTTGACTGTCTCCTTTGCTGTACAGAAGCTTTTGATCTTGATGAAGTCCCAAAAGTTCATTTTCGCTTTTGTTTCCTTTGCCTTTGGAGACATATCTTGAAAGAAGTTGCTGTGGCTGATATCGAAGAGGTTACTGCCTATGTTCTCCTCCAGGATTCTGATGGATTCCTGTCTCACATTGAGGTCTTTTATCCATTTCAAGTTTATCTTTGTGTAAGGTGTAAGAGAGTGGTCGAGTTTCATTCTTCTACCTATAGCTGTCCAATTTTCCCAGCACAATTTATTGAAGAGACTGTCCTTTTTCCATTGTATAAAATCTATCTATGAAAAACCCACAGCAAATATCATCTTCAATGGGAAAAAGCTCACAGTCTTCCTGTTGAGATCAGGAACATGACAAGGATGCCTATTCTCACCATTCTTGTTCAACATAGTATTAGAAGTCCTAGCAACAGCAATCAGACAACAAAGAGAAATAAAAGGTATCCAAATTGGCAATGAAGAAGTCAAACTCTCTCTCTTCACAGATGACAGGATACTTTATATGGAAAACCCAAAAGACTCCACCCCCAAACTAGAATTCATACAGCAATTCAGTAATGTGGCAGGTTACAAAGTCAATGTACTGAAATCAGTTGCTTTCTTATACACTAACAATGAAAACACAGAAAGGGAAATTAGAGAATTGATTCCTTTTCCTATAGCACCAAGAACCATAAGATACCTGGGAATAAACCTAACCAAGGAGGTAAAGGATCTGTACTCGAGGAACTACAGAACACTCACAAAAGAAATAGAAGAAGACACAAAAAGATGGAAGACCATTCCATGCTCTTGGATCGGAAGAATAAACATTGTTTATACTAGAGCAATCTATACTTTTAATGCCATTCCAATCAAAATTCCACCGGTATTTTTCAAAGAGCTGGAGCAAATAATCCTAAGATTTGTATGGAATCAGAAGAGACCCCAAATTGCTAAGGAAATGCTGAAAAAGAAAAACAAAACTGGCAGCATCATATTACCTGATTTCAAGCTTTACTACAAAGCTGTGATCACCAAGACAGCATGGTACTGGCATAAAAACAGACACATAGACCAGTGGAACAGAGTAGAGAGCCCAGATATGGACCCTCAACTCTATGGTCAAATAATCTTTGACAAAGCTTTCAGGAGCTTTTTTTCCCTAAACACTTTCCGTAGAGTTCCAGAGGATGGAAATGAGTAGGAGGAGGTGAGAGCTCAGGGCCCCACTCCTCAGTGCGCCCTCAGAGAAAAGTGCTCAATCCCTCCTGTCTCTCTGGCCTCCAGCTGCACTCGGAGATCACCCAGCCTGTGACCAAGCATCTCTGTCTCTGGCACAGCTACAGCTGGAGTCTCTGAACCCTGCAGATCCCTGAGCTCTTCCAGGTCGGGGTCTCCCTGGATCTTGTGAGGACCCTACTCACAGAGCACCGGCCTGTGCCACAGATTATGGTTCAAAGTAACCCTGAGTTGAGAGCTCACTCCTCAGCTCTGTCTCTGTAGCTGGCTTCCCCACTCTAATACCTGTGAGCTCTGTGACACTCAGACACCCCTGATCCTTCTGTGACCCCAAGGGACCTGGGGCCATGCTGTCCCTGCATGGGCTTCACCCCGGTTTAGCCTCTGGAGCCATGTCCCTCTGTGGAGCAAACTTTTAAAAGTCCTGCTTTTGTGCTCTGTTGCTCTGCTGCTTGCCAGGAGCCAGCCCCTCCCACCGCGGCCTATCTTCCCCTCGCTTTGGATTCACTTCTTCGTGGGTCCTACCTTTCAGAAAGTGGTTGATTTTCTGTTTCTAGAATTGTTGCTCTTCTTCTCTTCAGTCTCCTGTTGGATTTGTAGGTGTTTGCAATGGTTTGATAAGCTATCTAGCTGATCTCCTGCTGCCTGATGTCATCTCAGCCTGCTACTTCTCTGCCATCTTGACTCCTCCCCTTTCTTTGTTCCTTTAAAGGAGTGATTGATACTTTAGAAATTATTGATGCTCTCAACTTAATAGGTATACAGATTTCTGAAAAAGAGGCTGTGAGGATTCTCAAAAGGTCTTCCCTTATATGTGTGTACACATTTTAAAATTATTTTTTGCTTACTTTTAAAATGCTTTTCATTATAATATTGACAACAATGGAAACTTTAGGGAAGCATGAGTAATAGCTTATAATTATCAAACACCTGTTTGGTAGCATTCTTAGAACTTCACATATATTATCTCCTTTAAACCTTGCAAGGCTTTATAGTCCAAGTATTATTTTCCTCATTTCACAGATTAGGAAATTTTTGAATAGTGAGGTTAAGTAACTTTCCCAATATCAACATAATCTACCACCCAAATATTAACACAATGATACAATTTTAGTGCATATTTTAGTGCATATATCTACTTTTTTTTTGTAAGACTTTTAAATTATTAGTCAGTCAGTCAACCAATCAAGTTAGCTATCAATTGAATATTGTTTGGTATCTTTTGCCAGGCCCATAGTGGAAAATGAGGATTCACTGATAAAAAGTATGCTCTTGGTGCCTACCCTGAGCTAAGAGTCCCTAGGGGTAGGAAGTACAAACAGTGGGTAGCCAGTTGCACTGTGGCAAAGGTTATGGTAAGAATATATAGGAAGTCACCTGCGTGGCTGTCAGTTAGGCGTCTGCCTTCAGCTCAGGTCATGATCCCGGAGTCCTGGGATTGAGCCCCTCATCAGTCTCCCTTCTCAGCAGGAAGCCTGCTTCTCCTTCTCCCACCCCCCCTGCTTGTGTTCCCTCTCTCGCTGTGTCTCTCTGTGTCAAATAAAATCATTTTTAAAAAAAGAATATATAGGAAATCTTGGCTCTGTGGAAAAAGCTGAGAAGCCCTTAAACAGATGAATGGATAAAGATGTGGCCCATATATACAATGGAATATTATTCAGCCATCAGAAAGGATGAATACCCAACTTTTGCATCAACATGGATGGGACTGGAGGAGATTATGCTGAGTGAAATAAGTCAAGCAGAGAAAGTCAATTATCATATGGTTCCACTTACTTGTGGAACATAAGGAATAACACGGAGGACATTAGGAGAAGGAAAGGAAAAGTGAATTGGGGCAAATTGGAGGGGGAGATGAACCATGAGAAACTGTGGACTCTGAGAAATAATCTGAAGGCTGTAGAGCGGAGGAGGTGGGAGGATGGGTGAGCCTGGAGGATGGGTGGGTATTAAGGAAGGCACGTATTGCATGGAGCACTGGGTGTGGTGCATAAACAATGAATCTTGGAACACTGCAACAAAAACGAATGATGTACTTTATGGTGACTAACATAACACAATAAAAAGTGTATAGGAAAAAACAAAGGAAGATATCTTTCATGAATAAAAAATACTAAATTTTATCAAACTATTTACATTTTAAAGCTTTTTTCATTTGACCTATTTACATAATAAATTATAGTGGTAGATTTTCTGACATTAAACATTCCTGGGATAAGGCTAACTTGTTATGAACTATTTAATACAGGAAAATGTATAGAAAGATAAAGGTAAAAATTTAACAACCATGCCATCACTGGATTTATCATAGTTAAGATTTTGCTATATTTGGCTCAAACTTTTTTGAGTAAATAAAATATTACACATAGTTTAAGTTTTCCATGTATTCCTAATACTTGTTTTCTCCCCTGCTGCCAGAAGTAACTACTATCCTGAATGTACTATTCATTCAGATTTTTATCTATTTTACTGTAGGCATACTCTTAAAATATATGGCATTGTTTCTCATGTTTTAAGACCTTACTTAAGTGGTGGCATACCATGTACTTTTTAAAATTAATTTTTCTAAGTCTTCTATTTTTGAGATTTGTTGCTGGTGGTGCATATAGCTCTAGTTAATCATTTTAGCCACAGTAGGGGTCCTGTTTAATAAATATAATTCAATTTACTTATGAATTCTCCTGATGATAAGTCATTTAGGCTTTAAATTTTTTTTGTTTCACTACTAATACAAAACAATGTTGCAGTGAATTTCTTGTATACATCTCTTTGTATATTACTTGCAGTAGAGTTGCTTGATTATAGGGTATGCTGACATTTAACTCTAATTATATATAGCAAATTGTTCCTCAAAGTGGTTGTACCGATTTAGCTTCCTACTAAAAATGTATTTCTTTTCAAATATTTGATACTGTAGGCTTCTAATATTTTAATATTTTCCAAGCCAATGAGTCAGAAATATTATTCTACTGTTTTAATTTCATTCAGTTTAACCAAATTCCTCATTAATAGTGAGTCTGAGTATCTTTTCATATATTTATTGGCCATCTGGGCATTCTTCTTCTGTGAATTACCTACTCATGTCTTTTGCCTATTTTTCAGATAGATTGGTTCTCTTTTTCTTAATGGTTGGCAGGCATTCTTTCTAAATCTTGGATATTAATCTTATGTTGACTATATGCATTGCAAATATGTTTTCCTAGCTTGTTGCTTACTTTTAAATTCATATTTAGGTGTTTTATGTCATTGTGCAATTTAATATTTTTATGTAGTCTTATTTCTCCATTTTTTTCTTTTATGGATATGCTTTTCACATCTTGAGAAATTCTTCCTTACCCTCAGACTTAAAGATATTAATCTCTATTTCTCTTTTTTAAAGATTTATTTATTTATTTTAGAGAGAGAGCATGCACCTGTCCATAGATGTGAGTAGGGGGAGGGAAGAGGGTGAGAATCTCAAGTAGACTTCCCACTGAGCATGGAGCCCAGGATGTGGGTCTCTATCTAATAACCCATGAGATCATACCTCAGCTGAAACCAAAAGTCAGATATTAAATCTCTTGAGCCACCCAAGCACCCCAAGATATTAATCCATGTTTCATTAAAAATGTTGTATGTTACATTTAGTTCTTTAATTCATCCATAATTGATATTTGTGTATGGTGTGAAATAAGGATCCATTTCCTTCCTTTCTCCCCTCCTCCCTCCTTTCTCTTTTTTCTCTTTTTCTTTTTCTTTCTTTCTTCCTCTTTCTTTCTCTCTTTCTCATAGTTGTTCTGTCATCATTTATTAACTGGTACCATCCTTTTCCCACAGATTTTAAATGCTTACCTCCATCATATATCAGATTTCCATCTGCATATGGATGTGTTTCTGGTCTCTTTATTACATTAGTCTATTATGTAATGTATAATGATGTCTATTATACATCATTACCACAAGTCTTAATTACTATCACTTTATATACTCACTTTTTTGGTCAATTTTTTTGGTTTGTTTTTTGAGAGAGAGAGAGTGAGAAAGCAGGGGTGGGAAGGGCAGGAGGAGAGGACCAGAGAATCTTAGCAGGCTCCACATTGAATATTGAATTTAAATTTTAAAAAAGAAGAAAAAAGAAGTGTTACTGCAAATTCAAAGAGAAATAAAGGTAACAGTGGAGAAAGTAAAGTCAAGAGAACTTTTTAAAGATGAGATTGCTTGAACCAAACTTATGTTTTGGGGAGAAATGGGGGATGGCATTGGCCTGAGAGTGAGTGTCTGGAGTAGATTTGGTGACTTGGGGAGGCATTTGGAGGTTAGCAACAGAGAAAGCTGAGAAAGAGAGATGACTGAGACAAGACATTGAAGTTTTGGGAAGTTCACACTTAGCAATATATTTCACTATCTTTCTTCAAATTCTTAATTTCATTCAGGGATTTGAGAAATTCTCTAATGAGAATTCTCTAATATTCTTAAAATTGGCTTAATTATATTATTCCATATTAATGGAAGTTATATTTCCATGGGTATGTGGTTTTCTTATGGTATTTTTTATATCTGAATTTCATATCCATAGAAAGTAGAAATTGTCTTTTAAGAGCTGAATTACCAAAAACGTAATTTTCAGTCATCATTCTGTTGCTAGAGAAGTTACAAGATAAGGTTTATCAGATGGAAAGAAGGGAAAATGTTTATGGAGAAGTGGGTGAAGACTGGCATGCAGGAATACTCTCTTATAGTTTTGTAGTTCTTTATAGTTTATAAAGCCATCGTATATATAATCCCATATAATACTCTAAGGGTGCCTGCCTGGCTCATTTGGGGTAGCGTGCAACTCTTGATCTCAGGGTTGTGACTTTGAGCCCCATGGTGGGTATAGAGATTACATAAAAATAAAATCTTTTTAAAAAGTACCCTAAAGCTCTATGTTGTAGGACTTATTCCCATAAAAACTGAAGTTTAAAAACAACAACAACAACAACAACAACAAAACAAAACCCTGAAGTTTAGAGGTGGTAAGATGCACTCTACATCACCAAAGTAACAATGGACAGAGCTCAACTATAATCCAGATATTCTTTTTTTTTTTACTATTTGACAATTTATTTATTTATTTATTTTATAAACATATATTGTAACCCCACGACCCTCTCCCAACACCCCTTCCCCCCACCTCAGTTTGTTTTATGACATTAAGAGTCTCTTTTGGTTTGTCTCCCTCCCAATACCATCTTGTTTCATTTATTCTTTTCCTACCCCCTTAACCCCCCTCATTGCATCTCCACTTCCTCATATTAGGGAGATCATATGATAGTTGTCTTTCTCTGATTGACTTATTTCGCTAAGCATGATACCCTCTAGTTCCATCCATTTTGTCACAAATGGCAAGATTTCATTTGTTTTGATGGCTGCATAGTATTCCATTGTGTGTGTGTGTGTGTGTGTGTGTGTGTGTGTGTGTGTGTGTATATATATATATATATATATATATATATATATATCACATCTTCTTTATCCATTCATATGTTGATGGACATCTAGGTTCTTTGCGTTAGTTGGCTATTGTGGACATTGCTGCTATAAACATTTGGGTGCACGTGCCCCTTAGGATCACTACGTTTGTATCTTTAGGGTAAATACCCAGTAGTGCAATTGCTGGGTCTTAGGGAAGCTCTAGTTTCAATTTTTTGAGGAACCTCCATGCTGTTATCCAGAGTGGTTTCACCAGCTTGCATTCCCACCAACAGTGTAGGAGGGTTCCCCTTTCTCCGCATCCTTGCCAGCATCTGTCATTTCCTGACTTGTTAATTTTAGCCATTCTGACTGGTGTGAGGTGGTATCTCATTGTGGTTTTGATTTGTATTTCCCTGATGCCAAGTGATGTAGAGCACTTTTTCATGTGTCTGTTGGCCATCTTAATCCAGATATTCTGACTTTAAGCAAATAAGATATCATTTTAATAATGTCGTTCAAAATTTATGAATCATAATTTATATTTGAACATATTCTTTTAAAAATATATAGTGTGGATACTGATGGTTCAATGACAGTGGACTGGGATGAATTGAGGAAGTATTTTTTATTTAAACCTGCAAGAAATATTAAGGAAGTTGCCCATCACTGGAACTACTTTACTATAAGTGGCCTCTTCTTTAATATTTGTATATTTTATACCACGAGTCATGATCATAAAATGTAATGCATTATAAACTGTTAGAAAATTATGGGGCCAGCAAAAGACACATGATAAAGAGCCTAACATCACCTGGCATCAGGGAAATACAAATCAAAACAATGAGATACCACCACACACCAGTCAGAATGGCTAAAATTAACAAGTCAGGAAATGACAGATGTGGCCAGGATGTGGAGAAAGGGGAACCCTCCTACACTGTAGGTGATAATGCATGCTGGTGCAGCCACTCTGGAAAACAGCATGGAGTTTCCTCAAAAAGTTGAAAATAGAGCTACCTTATGACCCAGCAATTGCACTACCGGGTATTTACCCTAAAGATACAAACGTAGTGATCCTAAGGGGCACGTGCACCCAAATGTTTATAGCAGCAATGCCCACAATAGCCAAGTTATGGAAAGAACCTAGATGTCCATCAACATATGAATGGATAAAGAAGTTGTGGTATATATATACAATGGAATACTATGCATCCATCAAAAACTGAAGTCTTGCCATTTGCAACAATGTGGATGGAACTAGAGGGTATTATGCTAAGCGAAATAAGTCGATCAGAGAAAGACAATTATCATATGATCTCCCTGATATGAGGAATTTGAGAGGCAGGGCAGGGGGTCATGCGGGGTAGGGAGGAAAAAATGAAACAAGTTGGGATCAGGAGGGAGACAAACCATAAGAGACTCTTAATCTCAGGAAACAAACAGGTTTGCTCGGGGCTGGGGGGCAGGGATAGGGTGGCTGGTTATGGACACTGGGGAAGGTATGTGCTATGGTGAGGGCTGTAAATGTGTAAGCTTGATGATTCACAGACCTGTACCCCAGAAGCAAATAATACATTATATGTTAATTTAAAAAAAGAAAATTATGGGGCCAGAATATTAGCTAGTGAGGTTTTGTTGATTAAAGAAGTGATGATAAAGAATGTTATTTCCTTACAAATTTGTATAACGTGAAATATCTGAAGTGACATAGAATATTTACATCAACCAAAGTTTCAACCAGCAAAAGGCACCCATTTGTTGGAAATAATTATGCACTTAACAGTTAATGACTACTCCTACACAACAACATTATTCTGTATTACAGTTGCTTATTTTCTTGCCTGAAAGTAGGGACTGTGAATTGCTGATTTCTGTGTCACACAGTACATTCTCAATAAATATTTGCTGGATAAATGAATAAACTACAACTGGAATTCTTTTGAAAGAGTGCTAAAGTTCTAGCTTTTCACATTCATAAGCCCTCAGAAAAAAAATCCTACTTATGATACATATACAGCAGAGCTTATTTTCTACTCTGGGCATGGGAGTAGAAACATGGGAAGGTCCAGGTTTTTTTGTTTTGGTTTTCTTTTTGTTTTTGTTTTGCCAATTCTACTGTAGGTAAAGATATAAAAGGAAATTGCTTCCAAATGTGTGCTTATATTTCATATTTGTTTTCTTAGAGGTAAAGAGTCTGAATGAACATAACATGGGGATCCACTAGATCTTGAACACTAGAAATACTTTTATGTTATTGCCAATTAAATAGTTATCTCACTAGTAGTTTATTAACCTGCATCTCACCACAGCTACAAATATTTGGTAGAACCTGATGGGTTGTTCTTTTTTGTATTCAATTGTAGACAAATAATTTTGAATTGAATGATAATAGACTTAAAAATGGCAAATGTAGGGGCACCTGGGTGGCTCAGTTGTTTAAGCAACTGCCTTCACCTCAGGTCATGATCCCGGAGTCCTGGGATCGAGTCCCACATGGGGCTTCCAGCTCCATGAGCAGTCTCCTTCTCCCTGGACTTTTCCCTCTCGTGCACTTTCTCACTCTCTCTCTCGAATAAATAAAATCTTTTTAAAAATGGCAAATATAAAGATTATCCTAAACATGATAAAAATATTACTAGTTTATATATTTATTTACTTTTTGGTGGGCAGCAAAGCAAGGTTTAGTGAGCGAGATAGCAAAGTGATAGTACAAAGTTCCCAAGGAGGGAGGAGACCTGAAAGCATTGCCCCCCAAATTATTAGTTTATAACTGATAGCACCTCAGGCTAATTGAAGAGTTACTTAAAATACATTGGTTGGTGAAAAACAAAATTCTAGGAAAGGCTGATATTAATTTACTGTGGAGCTGAGATATATAAAATAATTTTTAGATCTTATAAGGGGAGAACATACTCATTTGAAATCTAATTATTAATTAATTAATTAATTTTGTTTTAATAGGGAATTGATATGGTAGAAAGATGAACTCTTCATGATTTAACTGATAAAGAGAGAAGTTCTGGCCTGTTAGGAAAATATCTGTTAGCTGGAGGCATAGCTGATACTTGTGTTAGAACATGCACAGCACCATTAGAGAGTCTAAAAACCCTAATGCAGGTGTGTTACATAGTTCATGTGCATATTTCTGAGTAGTGTGAACAATATTTGATGCTTTTCAAAAAAGGGGTTTCAGAGGTCTTAACTGAATGATAGCTTGATATGCCCATGTGCAAATTATTTCATTGGCAGTAATCTAGACTTTATTCAATAAGCCGCGAGGCACTCTACTCAGCTTGAGGGTGAAAAAAACAAATAGTACACCCTTCTCAACCATAGGCATTTTGGACTTTAGTAATGGAGGCAGATACATAAATGAATAACTAAGTACAATCTAATAATCTAGTTCTAGTATTCTAGGGAGGGCAAAAATCAGGAAGTTTCCTTTTCCTGTGGAGTAGGGGAAAAGGATAGATAATACTCTGATTCTTTCCATGGGTTAGAAGTTGGTCAAAGAGTTCTCTCCCTCAGGGCACCTGGGTGGCTCAGTGGGTTAAAGCCTCTGCCTTCGGCTCGGGTCATGATCTCAGGGTCCTGGGATGGGGCCCCACATCGGGCTCTCTGCTCAGTGGGGAGCCTGCTTCCTCCTCTCTCTCTCTCTGCCTGATTGTGATCTCTGTCTGTCAAATAAACAAATAAAATCTTTAAAAAAAAAAAAGTTCTCTCCCTCTTTATTCCTTAGCAAATACAGGGCTCTGTAGATGGAATTCTTCAATTGTCTTGTCTGTCACCAAGAGAACCATGCAATGATGACAAAAAGTAAGTCCCCTGTAAATCAATTTCTCTTAAACTCCACAACTTTTTTTGTAGCCTTGTTTCTTTTGCCAGTTGCTCTTTCCTTCTATGTGAGGCAGGCTTAAGCTTCTACACTGCACCACACTTCCTCAGACTTCTCTCATTGAGCTTGGGGTACTAGGAGCACCTCCCAGGCCTTGCCCTCTTTTCCCTTTATTTATCTTCAGGTCAAAAATTTGTATACTCTTGGTGAATTGAATCTTTTATCATTGAGAAGGACCCTCTTGATCTCTAAATGTTTTTAGCTCTATTTTGTCTGACATTAATACACTCACACTCCTTTCTCCTGTTTGGAATTTGTATATTCACTGTCATCCTTTTACTTCTAAACTTTCTGTATGTTTTAGATAAGCCACTTAAAACAGCATATGGGTTTTGCCCTATTTTTAATTGGAATATCTATTCCATTTATAGTTAAAGTATTCATTGATAATTTCATTTAAACCCACCATCTTATTTTATGCTTTATATTTGCCCTGCCTATTTTAAGATCCTCCTTCCTTTCTTGCCTTCTGTTGTATTTTAAAAAATCATTCTGTCCCCCCACCACCATTAGTTTAGTTGTTGTTTTTTAAAATATTACTTGTAATGGTAATTTGTGGACAAGAATGATGATATCCAACTTCAGACTAGATTACTGTTTGTTTCTGTCAGGTGCCTTGGAGTGCTGTCAATCTGGGATCACTTTAAATCAAGTTCAAGTCTTGAAGTTTCCTGGACCACCCAGGTGATACAGAGCCATGCTGCAAGTCCTTGCAGAGGCTGGTTTCTTCTGGTTTACTCTTACTGTGGGGTTATAGCCATTCAAAGTCCCCATTTAAAGTGAAGGTGGTATGTGAGAGATCTATACATTTGGTGGGCCCTAGGATTTATCTTCTGTTCTTTGTTAATCCTGTGAGGCCACCAAAACAACTTCATTTCACAACTGTTTCTTCTGCATTCAGAAATACACTTGAATGCTAATCTTACTTTTCTGTGTTTTCTCCTACACACTAGCCCTGCAATATACCTCTGTTTTGTTAGCTCATGGATACCTTTAAGGAAACTTTAAGAAATATATATTTCACCAGCTTTTTTCAGTTGTCCTCCCAATTACTAGTTTGTCATTATCATAAGTGGGATTCTAAACGTATTTTATGGTTTCTGTTACATTGTCATACTTCCTTCTTGGACTTTTCCTAACAATGTGTGATATTACCTGTTTCCCTGCATTCTCACCAACATCAGGTAACATTATTTTATAAAAGATTTTGCTGGTAAGAGAGACAATAATCAGAATTCCCAGAAGGACCTAAATACTGGGATGAATCTTGTCACTTATATATTTACATTACTAATGGCATTTCTGAGAACACTGGAGAGAGTTGAAGTATATCCTTTTCAAGATTATCAAGGTTGTTAATACTACATTCTGTTCAACAATCACATTTGCATCCTCAAAGTTTTGACAATAGGGTGATTTCAAATGTTTAAAATTAACAAATAGCATTTACATTCTTATGATGATATAAATACTATTTATTGTAAAACCAGCCAGTGTGTTAGAACTATATTTTTTTCTCTATGGATCTAGTGCCATACCTCCTCATGGTAGATTGTTTGCAAAGATAGATTCCATAATTCTTCCCATCTTTTGTAATATGACTTTGCTACTCTTTCCATCAAGAGGTGGAGTTTATTTTACCATTCCTTGAATCTGGGCTAGCTTTGTCTGAGGCACTGGGGACTTGGAGGCCGAGATTTCAAGAGGTCTTGCAGCTTTTGCTCATGTCTGCTTAGTGCCCTAAGACCATCTGTAAAGAAGTTTGGACTACTCCACTTGAAAATAAGAAACCATATGGAGAGAGAAGGAGGCACAGCTAATAACACCAACCAACCAGCCATAGGCCTGAAGCCATCTTGGACTATCCAACTCCTGTCAAACTACCAGGTGACTATAGCTATACAGGGAAGAGTAGCAGAAGAACCACTTGCTGAGCCCAGTCCAATTGTTAATCTATAGAATCACAAGCAAATAAAATGTTTATTGTTTCAAGCCACTGAGTTTTTTATGGTGTTTTATTATGTAACAACAGTTAACTGATATGTCATTTTATGTTACTCAAAGAATATTTGCAAAAACCCAAATTAAATTAAGACTTAAATTATAGGAGGAGTGATTTAAAAAATATTTAACAATCTGTGTAGATGAAAGAATATCACAGAGGCTGGAGTACCAATAAAAATAAGGGTATGTGAGGTAACTTTTGGAGTGCACTGGCTAATGGTGGACTGTCATAGCCTCTGGGGCCAAATGGATACCTAGTGTTTGCCTATCAAGGTGCAAATGCCATCAACAGTGGTGTTGTCTCTCCTGTCTTGATCTGGACTTGCTTTTAACAAAGAGGCCCAGGGATGACACAACAGAAGGCAGGTATATAGACTGGTTAGTGGTCACTGGGGCAGGTATCTCTTCAAAGTGGAGCCTACCTGGAACTCCCTGGAGCCAGAGTAATTAGTGTTGTAGGTGGTGGGTATACAAGGGCTTATCTTAGTGACTGTGAATCAGCCAGTCAGAATTATTTCCTTATTTTATATAATTAAGGCAAATATATTTATTATTGTGGGTGTATAATACAGCTATCATTCTGAGTTTAAATGTCTGTTTCTCCTCATTAGAGAGTTGGTAATTGCCTTCTAGCTGCAACTGACTTGGTGATTATCTTCATTCTGGTTCTTCTTTTTCAAAATAAAAAAAAATTGGTCAGTTTCCCCCCTTTCTTCTTCATATATGTATTGCAAGGATCCTGCTGATTCCTTCCATGTTTATTAAATATTCAACTATTATTCTGCAAGGGCTTCCTGCCCAGGTCCCCTAAAAATAAAGAGGTCTTTATTTATTTTTACACTTTTATTTATTATTTATTAAGTAACCTCTACCCCTCAACATGGGGCTTGAACTCACAACCCTCAGATCAAGAGTCTCATGCTCCACGGACTAAGCCAGCCAGATATCCCCTCAACTTGCTCTTTAATACCTCTTATTTTAAAACCACTTTTGCATCTTTCCTTACTGGACTATATTTGTTGAATTTGTCTTTTCCCCCCTTCTGTTATCTTCACTCATGTGATGAACCATATTGTTCTGGGCTTAATTTTTCTTATGTTATATGCAATGTATTCAGTATACAGGGCATACTCTCTTATGTTCTCTCAAGGCTCAATTGGCTATTTGTTTTCCAATGTATGCCCTGGAAAAAGGTCTCAGGGATTTTGGCCACAAAATTAGTTGGATTCCATTTTTCCTCTGCTCACACTGACCATACTGATCATACTTTTTAGAGGCCTCACGGCCCCTGTTAGCAATAAATTCTCTGAGTTTCAGTAGTCTTAAACTCTCAGGAATGTTATTTCTCTGATTCTTCTGTTTACATTTATATCTGATTCACTCTTTTTATGATGGGAGAGTCATTTGTCCATCCCCTTGAGGAATAGGAAACAAAGCACCATGCCTATGGCATGTTTATCCATGTCCTATGTGTAAAGTGACCTCCTTCATAAGCTATAGTGCAGGGATCAAAATAAACATGCTTTCAAAGCTCTCTAATGACCAGAACAGCTGCTGATTCCCCAATTTAAGAGGGACTTGCAATATCCAGGGAACTTTAACTCTTTCCTGCCCACCAAATGAAAATTACAATATGCAGTTCTCAAAGTTCTTCAAATCATATTGTCCATTTTCACCCTTCCCTTTTCAAGGCTCAGGGTTTAGAAGCAAAGAATGTGAGGATAATAACCCATTTAAGAGAGATGGTCAAAGAGGGTGGAGTCATTTCTCTATGGAGAGGAAATGGTGTAAATTTTCTCAAGATTGCTCCTGAAACAGCTGTTAAATTCTGGTCATATGAACAGGTAAAGCCACAGTGCCTATGGCATTTATTTATAAGGAAGTTATTCAATTTTATGTTAAAAATTGCTTCAGATTATTACAAAACAAAGGGAGACAATTACTTATATTGGAGCATTATTTTAATGTTTTATTATTGGTTTTTTTTTAGATATTTATTTATTTATTTACTTGAGAGAGAGTGAGCACACACAAGTGAGTATGAGCTTGAGGGGGGCAGGGAGGGCAGAAGGAGAGGGAGAGAATCTCTAACAGACTCCTTGCTGAGTACAGAGCCTGACATGGGGCTGGATCCCATGACTCTGAGATCATGACCTGAGCTGAAACCAAGAATTTGATGCTTAACCAACTGAGCCACCCAGACACCCCATTATTATTATTCTAAAATTATGGTGTTTTTAAAAGAAAATTCCTTCTTTTAATATTCCCTCAATAGAAGCTAATTTAGATAATTGGTTTGGACATCTACATGGGGCCTTCACAATAATATACTAAGTTCACTGAAATCCAACAGGAATTTGGTTGAATCAAGGGAGAAAAAAATGAAACAATGGAGAATCAGGCTTTAGAGACCACTAACTTGTATTTGCCCTATTCTAGCTGTGTACTTGGATAAGTTCCTATAACATCTCTGAAGTTCAGTTGGCTAATCTGTAAAATGTGGAAAATAAAATGTATTTTGCAGCTTGGTACATGACAAGCATTCAAGAAACAGTGGCCCCAAGTATTACATAAAGCATAATGTAGGATACTATGGGTAAGTAAGCTCTACAGAGGGACTCAAACTAGATTGAGGAAGGATGACCTCCTCAAAGAGGTAACATTTAGGTTGAAACCCAAAGGGTAAGTGGAAAATTTGCAGTTGAAAGACAGACAAAAGAATATTCCACCCATAGTGAACAATGTGTTTAAAGCCCTGGAGGCAAAAGAGCAAGCTATGTTTGAAGTGTTAAAAGAAGTTCCCTATGGCTAGAGTGGTGATCATGGTTAAAGAGGAGGCTGAAGAGGCAGAGGGTAAAGGGAAGAGAGGCGGAAGCATATGCAGGGAGAATGGTTGGGACAGTATACAGTAACCCAGGTGGGAGATAAGAGTGATGTCAGTGGAGAGACAAGTGGACAGATTCCACAGATTCTTAAGAAGTGGTTAAAATTTTGTTATAATTGTTTGTGGAGTGTAAAAGAGAGGGGGATGTCACAGATGATACTGAAATTATTAGTTGTTCAACTGGGACCATTTATTGTGATGGGGAACACTTGGGCAGGACTGCCATATCACAAATCCTCAAGGGCACCATTTGCAATATATTTTGGGGGGCAGTGTGTGTGTGTGTGTGTGTGTGCGTGCGTGTGTGTGTGTGTGTGTATTTAGTTTTGGGTGTGGGGCTTCAGGTGTCCATATTAGTTAGGATTCTTTAGGTCATAAATCACAGAAGTGTGACTCAAGCTGGCTTCCATAATAAATGGAATTTATTTTCTCATATTTAGAAATAGTGTGGACTTCTGGTGAAGCTTTATTATCAGAGCAACGGTGTCACCAAAGAATTTACCCTACCCCCATCTCTTCTCTCTGACTTACACTGAGTTCCTTATCCATGACTTACTCTTTTTGTGATTGAAAGATGACTGCTAGAGATTTCCAGGTGTTCATGATTCTTTGTGTATAAGAGAGCTGACTCTTGTATTTCTCACAGAAGAGCAAGGAAGCTTCTTTTGGGAAGTCTTCTGAAACATTTCCTTGGGTCTCACTGGTCCAGGTTGTATCATTTATCAGTCCTTGAACTAATTAATATTGCAGAGTGATAGAATGTACTGACTGGCTTTGAACAAGAAACTAAAATACAGACCAAAATAGAGGCCAAGGAAATATTCTACTGAAAATCCATTCCTTAAGGAAAATTTTATTGTCATTATGCAGCAATAATGACAGCTCCCTCAGTTTCTGTCTGGCAAGCACGTTACACATCTTTGTTATTGTGTTTAATCTTTACAACAATCTTGCAAAGTAGGGACTGTAGAGATAATGGTGACCAGTATGGACAAGGCACTTAACTTCATTTTCCAGACAAAAAAACTGAAGTATAGAGAAGTTAGATAATTCATTCTGGATTACTCAGTAAGTGACCTAGCCAAGATCAAGTCCTAAGTCTGTTTGTGATGTCACATTGCTTTGTTAAAATTAGAGTTGACACCAGAACTTATTGCATAGAATGCTTAGTTGTTTCCATCACAGTGGTTTGCATTCCATTATAATTCCTTATTATAATCAACATTTGTTGGATGTCTGCTAGATACTAGATCTTATTCTAGGCAAAAAAAAAAAAAAAAAGACATATAAACTGAAGTCTCTAAGGTTAGGGCTTCCCATCTAAAGGGCATGACTATATTTAAGTCCTTGGTGATGTACATTATGATTTTTTAAAAGATTTTTTATTTATTTATTTGACAGACAGAGATCGCAAGTAGGCAGAGAGGCAGGTAAAGAGAGAGGGAGAGCAGGCTCCCCGCTGAGTAGAGAGCCTGATGTGGGGCTCAATCCCAGGACCCTGAGACCATGACCCGAGCTGAAGGCAGAGACTTAACCCACTGAGCCACCCAGGTGCCCCTACATTATGATTTTTAACTATGGATTAAATTCCCAGGTGTTCATTGATATTAAATAAGTTTGTGTGCCCTCTGGGACTTCTGGGTATTAACATACATTTGACCTTTCATTGACATAGTATAAGAAGTTTCTTTCTTCTGAAGGAGCCAAATTAGAAACTTTTGAGAAATTTGCTTCTGCTTCTTTGGCTGGTGCTACTGCACAATCTCTTATTTACCCCTTGGAGGTAAGTACTATTGAAAGAAGATTATTTAATTGTTAACTTTAATGAAAATCATGGTTATTTTTTTCAAATGAGCCAGAATCCTCTTACAATTAGTAGTAATTACACAGAGTAGGGAAAACTTATTGCCAGGACAATATCAACAGAGCTGTGACATCTAGCTGGCATTTCTATTACTGTTCTTTTTCTTTTTTTTTTAAATTTTCCCTTCCATATGAACATTTTTTGACTTGCCAAGTTTCTTAAAAACAAAAAACAAAACCAGTTGGGATTTTTTATTCTAACTGTACTAAGTGAATTTTGGGAAGAAATGGCAATTGTAATACTGAAATTTTTGTACAGGAAGGAGGTATCTCTCTCTCTCTGTTTAAATATTTTGTTATATTCTTTGATAAGCTTTATAATTTTCTTATAGAGGTCTTACACATTATGAAGCTTTTATATTACTGTATGGTTGTGATATTTGTTATTATTAATGTATTCCAATATATTTTGCTAGTGTTTGTTGCTAGTATATATGAAAACTCTTGGATTTTAACTTCTATCCAACCAAAGAGTACACATAAGTGTACTCTTAATCCCCATTACCTATTTCACCCATCGCCCCAACCACTTTCCCTCTTATAACCATCAGTTTGTTCTCTATATTGAAGACTTTTTCAATTTGTCTTTTTTTCCTTTGTTTTGTTTCTTAAATTCCATATATAAGTGAAATATGGTATTTGTCGTTCTCTGGCTGATTTATTTCACTTACCATTATACTCTCTAGATTCATCCATGTTGTTGCTAATGGCAAGATTTCATTCTTTTCTATGGCAGAGTAATATTCTATCAAATATATGTATATTTACATATACATATATATGTATATATATACATATAAATTCTTTTTCCCTTTTTCAATTTTTTACTTAAATTCTAGCTAGTTAACATATAGTTATAGCCCTTTTTTATCCACTCATCTATCTATGGACATTTGGGCTGCTTCTGTAATTTGGCTACTGTAAATAATGCTGCAATAAACATACAGGTGTATATATTGTTTTGAATTAATGTTTTTGTATTCTTTGGGTTAATACCTGGTAGTGGAATTACTGGATTATATGGTAGTTCTATTTTTAATTTTTTGAGGAACCTCCATACTGTTTTCCACAATGGCTATACCAGTTTGCATTCCTACCAACACTGCTCCTTTTTCTCCATATCCTCACCAATACTTGTTGTTTCCTGTGTTTTTTATTTTGATTTTGATTTTAGTCATTCTGACAGGTGTTTGGCAATATCTCATTGTGGTTTTGACTTGCATTTCCTTTATGATTAGAGATGTTGAGCATTTTTCACGTGTCTTTTGGCCATCTGTGTGCCTTCTTTGGAGAAATGTCCATTTAGGTCTTCTTCCCATTTTGAAGTTGGATTATTGGTTTGGATTTTTTTTTTGGTGTTGATTTGTATATGTTCTTTATATATTTAGATAATTACCCTTTATTGGATCTGTCACATGTGAATATCTTCTCTCATTCAGTAGGTTGTCTTTTAGTTTTGTTGATTTTTTTCCTTTGCTGTGCAGAAGCTTTTTTATTTTTATGTAGTCCCAATAGTTTATTTTTGTTGTTATCTCCCCCCTCACCACCCGCCTTCAGGAGACATATCTAGAAAAACATTGCTATGGTCAGTGTCAGAGAAATTATGACCAGTGTAATCTTCCAGGACTTTTATGGTTTGGTTTCATATTTAGATCCTTAACCTATCATGAGTTCATTTTTTTGTGTGGTTTAAGAAAGTGGTCCAATTTCATTATTTTGGATGTAGCTGTCCAGTTCTTGCAACACCTTTAGTTGAAGAGAGTGTATTTTTCCCATTGCATATTCTTGCCTCCTTTGTTGAAGATTAATGGACCACATAATTTTGGGTTTATTTATGGGCTTTCTATTCTGTTCCATTGATCTATGTGTCCATTTTTTATCAGTACTATACTGTTTGATTACTACAGCTTTGTAATATATCTTGAAATCTGGGATTATGATTTTGTTCTTCATTTTTAAGATTGCTTCAGCTATTTGGGGTCTCTTGTGGTTTCATACAAATTTTAAGATAATTTGTTCTAGTTCTGTGAAAAATGCTGTTGGTATTTTGATAGAGAGTTCATTAAATATGTTGATTGCTTTGTGTAGTATAGACAATTTAATATTTTCTTCTCCCAAACCATGAGCATGGAATATCTTTCCATTTGTTTATGTCATCTTCAATTTCTTTCATCAAGATTTTATAGTTTTCTAACACTGTAGGTCTTCACCTCCTTTGTTAAGTTTATTCCCAGGTATTTTATTATTTTTGGTGCAGTTGTAAATGGGCTTGTTTTCTTAATTTCTCTTTCTGCTACTTCATTATTAATGCATAGATTTGCAACATATTTTTGTATATTGATTTTGTGTCCTGCAATTTTACTGATTCATTTATCAGTTCTAGTAGCTTTTTGGTGGTGTCTTTGGGGTTTTTTGTATATAATATCATGTCTTCTGAAAATAGTGGAAGGTTTATTTCTTCCTTACCACTTTGGATGCCTTTTATTTCTTTTTCTTATCTGATTTCTGTGACTAGGATTTCCAATAATATGTTGAATAAAAATGGTGAGAGTGGACATCCTTGTGTTGTTCCTGAACTTAGGGGAAAAGTCCTCAGTTTTTTTTTTACCATTGAGTATAATTTTAGTATAATTTTTCATATATGGCTTTTGTTATATTGAGATATGTTCCCTCTAAACCTACTTTATTGAGGGTTTTTATCATGAATGGATGTTGTACTTTGTCAAATTCTTTTTCTGTATCTATTGAAATGATCATATAGTTTTTTAATACTTTATCTTGTTGATGTGATATATCATATTGATTGATTTACAAGTATTGAACCATACTTGCATTCCCAGAAAAAATTCCACTTGATCATGGTGAATGACTCTTTACATATTGCTGGATTCAGTTAGCTAATATTTGGTTGAGGATTTTGCATCTATGTTCATCAGAGATATTGGCCTGTAGTTCTCTTTTTTGTAGTGTCCTTGTCTAGTTTTCCTAACAAGGTAATGTAGGCCTCACAGAATTAATTTGGAAGTTTTTCTTCCTCTTCTATTATTTGGAATAGTTTGAGAAGAACCAATATTAATTATTCTTTAAATATTTGGTAGAATTCACTTGTGAAGCTATGTGGCCCTGGACTTTTGTTTGTTGGGAGTTTTTTGTTTACTGACTCAATTTCATTGCTGCTAATTGATGTGTTCAAATTTTCTATTTCTTCTTGATTTAGTTTTGGGAGATTATGTTTCTAGGAATTTATCCATTTCTTCTAGGTCGTCTAATTTATTGGCATATAAATGCTCCTAGTATTCTCTAATACTGGCTTGTATGTCTATGGTATTGGTTCTTAATTCTCTTCTTTCATTTCAGGTATTTTTATTTGAGCTCTCCATTTTTTTTTTTTTATGAGTCTGGCTAAATGTTTATCAATTCTATTGATCTTTATTTTTTTTTAAAGATTTATTTATTTATTTGACAGACAGAGATCACAAATAGGCAGAGAGGCAGAGAGAGAGAGGAGGAAGCAGGCTGTCCGCAGAGCAGAGAGCCCGATGTAGGGCTTGATCCCACGACCCTGGGATCATGACCAGAGCCGAAGGCAGCAGCTTTAACCCACTGAGCCGCCCAGGCGCCCCTCTATTGATCTTTAAAGAAAAAAACAGCTCCTGGTTTCATTGACCTGTTCCATTATTTCTTTAGTTTCTATTTTGTTTATTTATGCTCTAATCTTTATTATTTCCTGCCTACTACTGGTTTTAGGTTTTGTTTATTATCTCTTGTCTAGCACCTGTAGGTGTAAGGTTAGGTTATTTATTTGAGATTTTTCTTATTTGTTGAGGTAGGCCTGTATATTTATAAAATTCCCTCTTAGAACAGCTTTTTCTGCATCCCAAAGATTTTGGACCAATGTATGTTCGTTTTCATTTGTCTCCATGTATTTTTTTAAATTTCCTCCTTGATTTCTTGGTTGACCCATTCATTGTTTAGTAGCATATTGTTTAACCACCATGCTCTTTCCAGATTTTTTCTTGTGGTTGATTTCTAGTTTGAAACTAGATCTAGTTTCTGACCACTAGTACTGTGGTCAGAAAAGATATAGGGTATGTCTTTGATCTTTTGGAATTTGTTGAGCCTTGTTTGGGGCCTAATCTATTTGGAGAATCTTTCATGTGCACTTGAAGAGGATGTATATTTTGCCTGTTTTAGGATGGAAGGTTCTGAATATATCTGTTAGATCCTTCTGGTCCAATGTGTCATTCAAAGACACTGTTTCCTTGTTGATTTTCTATTTGGATGATCTCTCCATTGTATAAGTGGGGTGCTAAAGTCCCCTATACTATTGTATTACTATTGATTACTTCCTTTATGTTTGTTACTAGCTGCTTTATGTATTTGGGTGTTCCCATTTTGGGTGCATAAGTATGTACAATTGTGATATCTTCTCGTAGGATTATTCCCTTTATTATTAAGAGATGTGGGTTTTTTTTAAAGATTTTATTTATTTATTTGATAGACAGAGATCACGCAAGTAGGCAGAGAGGCAGGCAGAGAGGGGAGGGGAGAAGCAGGCTCCCTGTGGAGCAGAGAGTCCAATGTGGGACTCGATTCCAGGATGCTGGGATCATGACCCGAGCCGAAGGCAACAGCTTAACCCACTGAGCCACCCAGGCGTCCTTCCCTTTATTATTATATGGTGTCTTTCTTTGTTCCTTGTTACAGTCTTTGTCTTAAGGTCTATTTTGTCCAATATAAATATGCTAGCCTGGGTTTCTTTTCACTTCCATTGGCATAGTAAATGTTTTTCCATCACTTTCAGTCTGCATGTGTTTTTTTTTTTTTTTTAAGATTTTCTTTATTTATTTAACACAGAGAAAGAGATCACAAGTAGGCAGAGAGGCAGGCCAAGAGAGAGGGGGAAGCAGGCTCTCCGCCGAGCAGAGAGCCCCATGCAGGGCTCGATCCCAGTACTCTGGGATCATGACCCGAGCTGAAGGCAGAGGCTTAACCCACTGAGCCACCCAGGCGCCCCTCTGCATGTGTTTTTAGGTCTGAATTGAGTCTCTTAACAATCAGCAAAAAGATGGGTTGCTTTTCAATCCATTCCATATCCTATGGGTTTTGTGTTTGTTTTGTTTTGTTTTGTTTTTGTTTTTTGTTTTTTTGATTGGGGCATTTAGTCCATTTATGTTCAAAGTAATTACTGATAGGTGAGAACCTATTGTCATTTTGTTACTTGTTTCATGATTGTTTTTGTAGTTCTCTGTTTCTTCTTTTGGTCTCTTATCTCGTGGTTTTGTTTATTTTTGTTTTTTAGTGATATATTTGGATTCCTTTCTTTTTATTTTTTAACCATTACCAGTTTTTGATTTATGGTTACCATTAAGTTTGTATATAACATCTTCTGCATATAGCAGTCTATACTAAATTGATGGTCCCTTAAGTTTGCATTCTTTCTTTACTCCTCTTCCCCTCATGCTTTAGGTATATGGTGTAATTAACATCGTGTGTGTGTGTGTGTGTGTGTGTGTGTATCCCTTGACTGATTGTTATAGATATACTTACTTTTACTACTTTTGTCTGTCCTGCTTTTCAAGCTCCTGCTTATGGTCTTTCCTTTCTAGTCAAAAAGTTCCCTTTAACATTTCTTATAAAGGTGGTTTAGTGGTGGTGAATTTCTTTAACTTTTGTTTGTCTGGGAAACTATCTCTCCCTTTATTCTGAATGATAACCTTGTTGGATTGAGTATTTTTATGTACAGGTTTTGTTTGTTTGTTTGTTTTTTCTTTCAGAACTTTGAAATATAATACCACTCCCTTCTGGATTGAAAATGTTCTGCTAACAAATCAGCTGATAGCTTATGGGTTTCCCTTGTATGTAACTGTTCTTTTGCCACTTTTAAAATTCTTTCTTTATCATCATTTTCCCGCTCTAATTAGCATATGTCTTGGGGTAGACTCCCTTTGGTTGATTTTGTTTGGGCCTCTCTGTGCCTTCTAGATTTGGATTTCTGTGCATAATTTCTGGTAATGATACTTATCTACTCTGAATCAATTAAAGTAATTAGATTCTAAAAAATAAAAAAAAAGTAAGGGGGTAGGAGTAGTTAAGATCATGGGGTAGGGGTATCCTGAGCTTGCCTTATCCCTTGAACAGAACTAGATCAACATCAAATCATTTTGGACAACTAGGAAATCGATCTGAGGAGTAAGAAAATAATCTGCACAGTTGGAGGGAGAGAAAATGGTAGATGTGAGTTTAGAGTCATGAATTGGGGGAATAGCTGTGGTGCTATGTGGGGGAGGAAGCCCTTTTCCCGAAGTTAAGTCAGGGAGAGAGGAAAAGAGCAGGTGAGAGAATAACACTTAGGGTTCACATAATATGTTGCAGTGAGAGGATCCCCTGGGTGGCACAGGGAGAGAAAGCTTCCCTTTCTGGAATACATTTGGAAGAGGGTTATTGCCTCTCCAAGGACAAAAGGTCTGCTAGGAGCATAGATTCAGGAAGTGTTTAGCAATTATTTCTTCAAGTAAATTTTCTGCTCCCTTTCTCTCTCTTTTTCTGGGATCCCTATAATGTGAATATTATGATGCTTGATGGTGAAGCTGAGTTCCCTAAATCTACTTTCCTTTTTTATTATTATTTTTCTTTCTCTTTTTCAGCTTGGTTGCTTTCCATTACTTTGTCCTTCAGGTTGCTGATCTGCTCATCCTCTCATCTATTTATTCCATTAATGTATTTTTAATTTCAGTTATTAAGTTCTTCATCCCTGTTTTTTTTTAATGTTTTCTGTCTCTTTGTTTATAGTCTCACTGAGGTCCTCTACTCTTTTCACAAGTCCAGTGCATATCTTTAAGTTCTCTGTCAGGTGTATTACTTATCTCCATTTCATATATCTCAGGCTTAAGTTGAATAAGACATGGTGTTTTCCAGAGATGTGGTAATACTGAACTGCTGGGTGCTTTCCCTGTGTTATCCCCTGAGAAGCTTTTGTTGGTGGGCAGGGCCTGCATTAAGACCAGATGTCTGCCCCCAGCCCATTGCTGGGGCCATAGTTGGTCTCATGTGTGAGGTTCTCTTCCTGTCTCCCCAAGGCATGAGTCGTTTTGGAGCACTGCTGGCCTCTGTTGGAGCTGTTTGCACACTGCTGGGCTTATGGCACTACTTTGGATGGGCTCTGATCAAAGAACTATTGGAGTAGGCAAGTCCACAGAAGAATGTGGGGGTGAGGGCTGTGGTTCCAGCAAAATCTGGGCAGATCCACTCTGGAAGGGGACCCGCAGGCTCAGGAGACTGACGTAGGCCTGCCTGTGGGGGCGGACATGCAGAAGTCTGTGGGAGTGGGATGCACAGAGTTAGCAAGGTTTGCAGTGGTCTGCACTGGTAGGGGACCTGGAGCTGAGGCCTGCCTGGAGTGGGTGTATATACAGGAGAATGCAGGGATAGGGCACTGTTAGCAAGTTAGCACTCTGTAGTGGGTATTGGCACTGTGCTGATTTCTGCCTGTGTCTTTCCTTGAGGCTGATGGGAGGAAATGGTGCCCGCCAGCTCCTTTATTCCTGGAGAAGTCTCCCAACATTTCCTGCCCCTCTAGCATATACTTTGATTGAGTAAACAAATCTCTCTCCCATATACTCCAGGCATTTTTCAAACTGCAGCTTCTATGCTGCCTACCATATCTCCATTCTGTGTGGTTGTTTGTTGTGTTGACTCTCTAAGGGCAGGGACTCAGCATCCTTTGGCTCTCCTGGATCTTCTAGAGCTGAGCCTGCTGATTAAAAACTTAAAGTTCCAGGTGGTAGGCCCTGCTGATAGTAAGAACTCACAAAATTTGGACCCTCTCATTTTCAAAGCCAAAAGTCTGATTTGGCTCCTGTTCCTCTTGTTCTGGGTTTCCTGTGCATAATTTCTGGTAATGATATTTATCTACTCTAAATCAATTAAAGTCACTAGATTCTAAAAAAAAAAAAAAAATGTAAGGGGGTAGGAGGAGTTAAGATTGTGGAGTAGTAAGGGGATCCTGAGCTTGCCAGACTTATCAAAAAGAAAAGAAAAAGGACCCAAATAAATAAAATCACAAATGAAAGAGGAGAGATTATAACCAACACTACAGAAATACAATTATAAGAGATATTATGAGCAATTATATGCCAGTAAATTGGGCAATCTGGAAGAAATGGATAAATTTCTAGAAATGTGTGAACTACCAAACTGACACAGGAAGAAATAGAAAATATGAACAGAACCATAACCAGCAAAGAAATTGAATCAGTAATCAAAAATTTCCCAAAACACAAGAGTCTAGGGCCAGATGGCATACCAAGGGAGTTCTGCCAAACATTTAAAGAAGGATTAATACCTATTCTTCAGAGGGTATTCAAAAAAATAGAAATGGAAGGAAAACTTCCAAACTCATTCTATGAGGCCAGCATTACCTTGATTCCAAAACCAAAGGCCCCACTAAAAAGGAGAATTACAGACCAATATCCCTGATGAACAGGGATGCAAAAATTCTCAATAAGGTAATTGAATCCAACAGTACAATAAAAGGACTACTCACCATGATCAGGTGGGATTTATCCCTGGGCTACAGGAATGGTTCAACACCCACAAATCAATCAATGTGATATACCACATTAATAAAAAAGGATAAGAACCATATAATCCTCTTGTTAGATGTAGAAAAAACATTAGACAAAAATACAGCATTGTTTCTTGATGAAAACTTCAAGAAAGTAGGGATAGAAGGAACATAGGTCAGCATCATAAAGACCGTATATGAAAGGCCCATAGCTAATATCATTTTCAATGGGGAAAAACTGAGAGCTTTTTTTCCTTAAGGTCAGGAATAAGGATGTCCACTCTCACCACTCCACCCTGCTCATGCTCTTTCTCACTCACTCTCTGTCTCAAATAATTAAATAAAACCTTAAAAAAAAGATGTGGTATAGGGGTGCCTGTGTAGCTCAGTCGTTTAAACATCTATATGCACAATGGAATATTACTCAGTGATCAAAAAGAATGCAATTTTGCCATTTGCAACAATGTGGATAGAACTAGAGTGTATTTTTTTAAAGATTTTATCTATTTATTAAACAGAGAGAGACACAGAAGGAGAGGGAACACAAGCAGGAGGAGTGGGAGTGGGAGAAGCAGGCTCCCTGCTGAGCAGGGAGCCCGATGTGAGGCTCAATCTCAGGACCCCAGGATCATGACCTGAGCTGAAGGCAGATGCTTAACGACTGAGCCATTCATGCCCCCCAGAACTAGAGTGTATTGTGCTAAGCAAAATAAATCAGTCCAAGAAAGACAAATACCATATAACTTTACTCATATTTAGAATTTAAGAAACAAAATAGATGAACATAGGGTAAGAGAAGGAAAAATAAAATAGGATAAAAACAGAGAGGGAGGCAAGCCATAAGAGATTCTTAACTATAGCGAACTGAAGATTGCTGGAGTGGAGATGGGTGGATGGGTGGGCTAAATGGGTGATGGACATTAAGAATGGCATTTGTTGGGATGAATACTGGGTTTATATGTAAGTGACGAATCACTAAATTCTACTCCTCAAAATTAATGCTATACTGTATGTGAACGAATTTTAATTTAAATAAAATATAAATAAAATTAATTGATATGTTTTTTTTTAATTAAGGGGAGAGGGTAGTGGGGTTATGGACATTGGGGAGGGTATGTGCTATGGTGAGTGCTGTGAAGTGTGTAAACCTGGCGATTCACAGACCTGTACCCTGGGGCTAATAAAACACTATATGTTTATAAAATTTATTAAAAATTTTTTTAAAAAGAAAGTGAAAAAAAAAGTAAGGGGAGAATGTAAGGTTTTGTGGGGGTATATGAAAAATAATGACTTTTTTCCTGTTAGTACTGTCCAGTTTCACTTTGGCCATTCTCTGTAGCTGATTCTTCCAGACCATCAAGCATGAACTTTCTTACTCATCTCCCTCTCTATTTAGTATTCTGAGAACATTCCACCCCAGCAGACTTCTTAATTTTTTTTAATAAGAGTTGTTTTTAAAGATTTTATTTATTTATTTGACAGAGAGACAGTGAGAGAGGAAACACAATCTTATGCTTTGTCTCTCTCTCTGGTTTCACTTGTTTCATTTTTTCCTCTCTTCCCCTATGATCCTTTGCCTTGTTTCTTAAATTCCATATATTGGTGAGATCATATGATAATTGTCTTTCTCTGACTGACTTATTTCACTTGGCCTAATACCCTCTAGTTCTATCCATGTTGTTGCAAATAGCAAGATTTCTTTTTTTTTAAGATTTCATTTTTTGATGGCTGCATAATATTCCATCATTCATATATATATATATATATATATGGAATATTATATATATATATACACATACACACACACACACACCCCACATCTTCTTTATCCATTCATCTTCAATGGACATCTGGTCTCTTTCCATAGTTTGGGTATTGTGGACATTGCTGCTATAAACATTGGGGTGCATGTGCCACTTTTGATCACTACATTTGTATCTTTGGGGCAAATACCCAGTAGTGCAATTGGTGGGTCATAGGATAGCTCAATTTTCAACTTTTTGAGGAACCTCCATACTGTTTTCCGGAGTGGCTGCACCACTTCCTATACCAACAATACAGGAAGGTTCCCCCTTCTCCATATCCTTGTCAGTATCTGTCATTTCCTGACTTGTTAATTTTAGCCATTCTGACTGGTGTGAGGTGGTATCTCATTGTGGTTTTGATTTGGATTTCCCTGATGCCAAGTGATGTTGAGCACTTTTTCATGTGTCCGTTGGCTATTTGTGTGGCTTCTTTGGAGAAATGTCTGTTCATGTCTTTTGCACATTTCTTCATTGGCTTATTTGTCCTTTGGATGTTGAGTTTGATAAGTTCTTTATAGATTTTGGATAGCAGCCCTTTATCTGATATGTCATTTGCAAATAGTTTCTCCCATTGTCAATTTTGTTTTGTCTTTTGTTTTGTTGCCTGTTTCCTTTGCTGTGCAAAAGTTTTTATCTTGATGAATTCCTAATAGTTCATTTTTCCCTTTGTTTCCCTTGTCTTTGGAGACATGTCTAGCAAGAAGTTGCTGTGGCTTAACTTATTTTAAAGATTTGATTTACTTATTTTAGAGAGGAAAAGAGAGCATGAGTTGGTGGGAGGAGCAGAAGGAGAGGGAAAGAGAGAATCCCAAGCAGACTCCAGTGCTGAGTGTGGAACCCAACATTGGGCTCAATCTCGTGACTCTGAGATGATGACCAGAGCTAAAATCAAGAATTGAGTGCTCAACCGATGAGCCACCCAAGTGCTCCACCCTTTTTTTGATATGTACAAAGCTTCTGTAAATAACAAAAGTTTGAGGGGCGCCTGGGTGGCTCAGTGGATTAAAGCCTCTGCCTTCAGCTCAGGTCATGGTCTCAGGGTCCTGGGATCGAGCCCTGCATTGGGTTCTCTGCTCAGCAGGGAGCCTGCTTCCTCCTCCTCTCTGTCTATTTGAGATCTCTGTCTGTCAAATAAATAAATAAAATCTTAAAAAAAAAAGAATGGTTTCTTCCTTTCCAGCTTTTATACTTCTTATCTCCTTTTCTTGCCTCAGGTCACTCATTAGGAGCTCCAGTACAATACTATCATGATAAAAGAAAGAGTAGATGCATTTCTCTCATTCCTACTCAAAAGAAAACTATTCCAATATTTTACCATTGAGTATGATGTAGCTGTAGGTTTCTGGAATGTACCCTTTGTGAGAGTAAGGAAATTCTCTTCTATTCCTAGTTTGTGGAAAGTGCTTTTTAAATCACAAATAGGTGTTGAATTTTATTAAATGCTTTTTCTGCATCATAATAATACTATTATTTTCTCCATTTTTTCTTTTTCTTTTTTTTTGAAGATTTTACTTATTTATTTGACAGAGAGAGATCACAAGTAGGCAGAGAGGCAGGCAGAGAAAGAGAGGAAGGAAGCAGGCTCCCTGTTGAGCAGAGAGCCCGATGCAGGGCTCGATCCCAGAACCCTGGGATCACAACCTGAGCCGAAGGCAGAGGCTTTAACCCACTGAGCCACCCAAGCACCCCTTCTCCTTTTTTTCTATGAATGAATGACTTTCAAATGTTAAAACCACCTTGAAATCATGGAATACACTTCCTTGGTCATGTTGCATTACCATTTAATATAATATTGGATTTGACTGATAGTATTTTGAGTAGGATTTTTATATTATATTCATGAGAATTTTGGTTGTAATTTTCCTTCCTGTAATGTTCTTTTCAGGTTTTTGTATTATTGCTACATTGGCTCCATAAAGATCATTAGAAAATATTCCCTCTTTTTCTAGTCTTCAGAAGAACTTGTGTACAGCTAGAATTATTTTTTCCTTAAATACTTGGAAGAACTCACCAGTGAACCCAATTTTGCCTGGATATTTCTGGTGGAAGGCTTTTTCTTTCTTTCTATATTTTAGTAACAGATCTGAGTTCTTTAAAAGGTATGGATTGTTCAGGTTTCCTATTTTTAATCCCATCAGTTTTGAGGTATTGTGTTTTACAAAGAATTGTCCATTTCATCTAAATGTTTAAAATTAATAGCATAAGGTCATTAATATTGTCCTTTTAATATGCCTTTAATAACTACTGTATGTTCTAGAGTGATGTCTCCTTTTTATTTTCTGATATTAGCAATTTGTTATTTTTCTTTTTCTTAATTTCTTTGGGTTTTATAAATTTATTCATGTTTTGATTTTGTTGATTTTTCTCTAGTGTACGTTTGTGTTCTATTTCATTGTTTTCTGTTCTACTTGTATTATTTTTATCCTTTTTTTTGCTTGTTTGTTTTTTGTTTAGTTTCTTAGGTTTGAAGTTTCAATCAGAGGTTGGAAAACTATGGTTTGCAGGCCAGATCTTACCCACCACCCATATGTGTAAGTAAAATGTAATTGGAACATAGTCATTGTTCTTTATTTATGTGCTGTCTATGGCTACTTCTGTGCTACAATCATAGGCTTGAGTAGTTGGTAGAGATCATGTGGCCCACAAAGCCTAAAACATTTACTATCTGCCTGTTACAACAAAAGTTTGTTGACCCCTGGTTAAGATAATCAATGTTAAACCTTTTTTTTTCTCTTTTACTATACCAGTTCCAGTTTCTGAATATTTCTCTAAGTACTGCTTTACCTATATCCTATAAACTGATACTATTTTCATTATTATTCATTTCAAAATATCATCCAAATTTCCATTGTGACTTCCTTTTAACTCATTGGTTATTTAGAAATATACTGTTTAATTTACAAACATTTGGGGATTTTTCCAATGAACTTTCTGATATTGAACTTGTAGTTTAATTGCACTGCAGAAAGAGAATGTACTCTATATGATTTCTATTCTTTGAAATTGAGACCTGTTTTACTGGCCTAGATATGGTCGATTTTGGTAAATGTTCATTGTATATTTGAAAAGAAAGAGAATTTTGAAGTTGTATTTTGTGTTCTATATATGTGTTCTATAAAGTAAATTAGTTTAAATGTTAATCAAATGTTTTATATCCTTACTGATTTTTTTAATCTGCTTTTTCTATTGGTTCCTGACAGAAGTGTGTTTAAATCTCTAACCAGGATTGTGGATTTCTTCATCTTTCCTTTAATTTGGTCTACTTTTTCTTTCTATACTTGAAGCTATATTTTATATATATTAAAATTTAGTATTGACCCTTTCCTTATTATAAAATGTGTCCTCTTTATTGCTAGTAATAATTGTTTTTGCCTTAAAAAGTCTACTTAGTCTGATATTAATGTAGTTACAATAGCTTTCCTTTTGTTAATCTTTGCTTAGTATAATTTTTAGAGCATCTTTTTACTTTCAGTCTTTTTGTGTCCTTATATATAGTGTACCCATTCTGAAACACATGCAGTTAGAGCACTAAAAAAAATCCAGTGTGATTATTTTGTCTTTTAATTAACATTTAGGGTTAATTAAATGTAATGGGTGGCTCAGTCGGTTAAGCGTCTACCTTTGGCTTGGGTCATGATCTGAGGGTCCTGGGATAAAGTCCCACATTGAGCTCCCTGCTTCACAGGGACACTGCTTCTTGCCCTGCTTGTGCTCTATCTCTCTCTCTGGTGAATAAATAAAACCTTTTAAAAAATAATTAACATTTAGTACATTTATATTTTAAAGTAGTGTTAAAGTTGCATTTAAGTGGAAACTACATGTTAAATTGCTACTTCTTGTTTATTCCATTTTTCATTTTCCTTTATCTCTCTCTTTTTTTGGAGTCTCCATTTGAATTATTTAGGTATATTCATTATTTCAATATTTCTCTTCTATTAGCTTGTTAGTTATATATTTTTTTATTTTTTTACCCTAGAGATTCCAAGGTGAATCTTTTGTTAATTACAGCCTACCTTAAATTAGTACTTTTTACCAATACCTTTCTTTTTTTTCCTTCCTTTTCTTTCCCTTCCTTCTTTCCTTCCATTTTACCAATTTCTAATACAATAGTTTTATTTTTTTCACACTGCACACCCTTTTGTGCTACTATTGCCATACATTCTACTTTAGTATATATTTTAAACCCCACCACACATTGTTTTAAAAATCAGTGTTAATTTATATTTTATTCTCTTTTGACTGTTTTACTTCCAGAATTTCCTTGCCTTCACCTGGAATCATTATTCTTCTAGTTAAGGAATTTCCTTTAGGATTCTTTCTTCAGTGGAAGGTCTACTAGCAAGATTTTCTCAGCTTTTGTTTTTTTTTTTAATGGCACAGTAAATTTATTATTCTAATGTCTTATGAGTTCCATAATTTTTGTTCAAAACTTAGCCAACAGTTTTATTGTTGCTGTTTTAAGGTACTCTCTCCTCCTACCCCCATGCTTTTAAAGATTTTCCCTTCTGTCTCTGGTTTTCAGCAGTTTGAGTAGGATGTGCTTAAAATGTGGTTTGCTTTCTGCTTTTCCTTCTCCTATTCTTAAACTCTGTGGTTTAATAATGTGTCAGTTTTGTGAAAATTCCCAGTCAAGATTTCTTCAAATATTGCTCTATCCCCTTGTCTCTCTCTTTTTCTGACATTCCAACTAAATGTATGTTAGATCTTTTCTTGATGTCCTACCTGCCTATTATGTTCTTTACTGTATTTTATATTACCTTTTCACCCCTTTCTATGCTTCAATCTGGATGGTGGTTTTTTTTTTTTTTTT